>VWZT01013261.1:817113-900322 GCA_013397055.1 Pachycephala philippinensis
GCCCTCAGCGCCCCGTCCCACGCCCGACGCCTCGCCGCCCTCCGCCCTCCTTCCCTCCCCCGCGCCTCGGCCCCCGCGGGGCGGGGAAGGTGCCCCGGGCTTCGGCTGGCTCCTGCCCTGACCGGGACCCCGCGGCCCTCGGGCTCAGGCACCACCGACGGCCCGGGACTCCGCACGTCCCGCGGCCCCGCGCCTAAATGCCGGGACGCCGCTTGTGCCCGTGGCCCTCATTCGGGAACTGTCCGGCCGAGCCCCCGCGGCTGCCCTGCTGTCAGCTCCCAGCCGCCTCCCGCTGCCGCCTCTGTGCTCCCTGGACAGCGACCGGCAGCTGCCCGCCGCCGCCCCAGCCTTGCCGCCCAGCGCTGCGAAGGGCCGGCGTCCGCTGCTCCAGGGAGAGGTCATCCGCCACGAGGTGACAGAAAACCTGGCTGGCAACGGGCCGCCTTTTTCCCGGGAGGCTGTAATGGGTGCTTCGCCCATGCTTCAACTTTTGCGGAAAGAAAATTAGCATTTTTTTTTTTCAGAGGCCTAGGTTCATCAACTCTCTGCCCAAGATCAAGCCATAGTCCTCACAACACAGCCTCTCCCCTTTCTTTGCCACTTTCTCTGCATTCCACCCACTTACCACCTCCTTCCCCCTGCATCACTTCTTTTACAAGCTCTTGCGCTCCTAAAAGGTTTCAAAATTAAATCCTGGCAGACACTTTTTGCACACTTCTAAAGACTAAAATGAATTCTGATTTCTTCATCAGCAGACTAGCCAGAAAGCAGTAACAGGGCCCTTATCCCATTTAGGAAAACCATTTTGTGACTCTGCTTCCTCTGTGTTCTCGGAAATACTGTTTTAATGGCGGCCCCTTTCCTATCCTGGATGTTTCTCCAGCAGAGAGTCTGATAGCTGAGATGCAAAAGAGGGGCTTAATTTCATTTAGTCACAATCAATTACTTACTGCTTGCTCTTTCAGCAGAGTATTTGTGATGTGCAAGGAAGAGGCAAGTTGCTCCTGCAAGTGAGTGCCCTACACTGAACGAGCTCTGTGCCCAGGTAAAGCGGTCATGTTAAACATTATCGATATCCCTGTCTTGTTTAAATTACAACTGCAATGTCAGCAATACCCATAGAAGCTAAAAGCAAACAGACAGATGTATTCCATGTTACCACTGTTTTAATAATGTCTTCTGCTTACTTTGTGATGTGGATTTGTTTTCCTTTGTCCCTGTTCTTAAAAGATTCATCTGCAAAGGTTCATCTTAAACTACTCTACTCTAGCTGATATAGTGGAGACGATGTGCTTGTCCAGAACTTGTGCAGATGCTGTATGTCACTCCTCTGCCTGCAATTCCAGCTACAGTGTCCTCCAAATGACTGGACAAACTCTTTTGAGAAAAGGGATGCCTTCCAGGGATGGATGCATTCAAGATCTGGAAGGGAGACAGTATAATTATGTAAATACTCCCACATCCCATGACCCAGAGCAAACACCTGCTGATGTTAATGGGAGAAGAGAGGATTACGGTTCCTACAATCAGCTCCTCTGCCCAGTAAATCTGCCTCTGACCTCTGCCTCTCTTTATTTAATCTCTTCCCAACACAGCCATTACCAGTACATAAGACCTACTACGCCTGTTTTCTGCCACAGGCTTTTATCAGTTAGGAGCCGGGTAGAGATGAAAAATTAATTTCTGATATAGTACTCAGCTGCCCTATAAAGATGAGCCATGACACACAGTCTAAAGGTGAAATAATAAACTCAGTTTTGAGGGTTTTGTATCATACTGCTATGTCACCACCCACAAACACCAGCCCACGTCAGCCAGTACTGCAACCTTCAGCAGTGCTCTTCTGGCAGCCACACTTGGATGCACCATTTTAGCATGCCCAGCCTGTCTGGAAGACAGATCTCCCTTTCTTCAGCTGCTGTCTGCGATGGCCAGAATGTAGCAATAGAACAAAAGATATTATCTTCCCTTCTGTATAGTTTTTGAAGATGTTACTTTATCAAAAATATCCCTAGACTTCCAGGTTTACTGAAAGCAGATAATTAGTGACTAGATACCAGCAATTGCTAATCCCATGTTATCTCACCACAAGTTACTAAGATAAACTGCAGTGATATGGCTGTATTTCATAACCAGCAACAGAATTGAACTGGCAAGCCTAGACCAAACTCTGTGGCAGGCACTGACAAAAATCTTACTAATTTCAGGTACTTTATGTGGAAAACTAAATCCAGAGGCAAGATCAGATATTGTAGTTTTCTTCCCAAAGGAAACAGTGCTATTGAGTAATAAGAACACACCTCATGCAGCAACTGGCCTATGCCTATTTTATGCTTTTAATCATAGTCAGCTGTTCAGAAGTCGAATTACCATCATGAATATTTTTGATGTATTACACCTCATAGTAGCAGTTACAATAAGAGCTATTCTACAGAAGGAGGGTACATGTTAGGAATCATTCATAGGTCAAACATGCTTCATTTCCTTTTAGAATGTTAGAAAACCTGACAAAATGGTAAAATTCTGGTCTCTCACACGTTTTCCATATGTTGGTTAAGTGTATAAGTAGCCAGCTGATCAATACTTGTGTTTCCTGCTTGATACATTCTGACATCCAGCACAAGATGGCTAACATTTCTGGGGGAGAGAAAACAAAAGCACATGTTCCACAGAAAATTCAGTTTTCCTGCTTGATAATAGTCTTGCCAAAATGGTTTTTTCAGAGTAATTGCAATGAAATTGCAATGAAACCAATGTATATGATGAACAGAAAGGAGGAAGTTCCCAGTTGCCTTAAAAGAAGCTGAACTATTACATTTGTCTTTGCTCATTGATAACAGAATATTGGCAGGAATGAAAGTACTGTCTTAAAATCTTGCAAGCATGTAAAATAGAAAAGTCTAAACTAGTTATACCCATGCTCTGATGCCATTGTGGCACAGAAGTCTGATACACTAATAATATACTTAGCAATTTATAGTTCCTTCCAATCACCATGGTAATTAAACACCAAGTTAATTGATACTGCGTAATATTCTGGCCTCTAATTAGCAGTGTGTTTTTAATTTGCTACAGATTCCATTATGCAGCCTGATCAGTTTTACAGTTTTTTTACAGTTTTTTTACAGTTACTAGTAAAGTAACTGTACAAACTCCAATGCACCTGGTAAGAAGAGAATCAGACCCAAGGGAAGAGAACCATGATTACATCTTGGTTTGCCATTTGTAAACCACTGAAAGACTATGATAAAAGTACAATGTCTTTCCTTTTTATCCTCTCATCCTTAATTATCATGGGCCAGGATTTTTTGTTAATTTAATCACCTCACAATATTTGTCTACTTGTAGAAGAACAAAACAGGGTATGTGTTGTGGAGGAAAAGGTGGGAAGAATGCATCCTTGGTTACTATGTGCTGTTTAGAGGACACAGGCTCCTTACACTTAGTATCCCTTAGAAAATAATAACTGCAAAAGAGGAAATAACAGGCTCTACAAGATCAATGATGCAGTCTGATGCTAATCAGAGCAATGCCAATTTTTATAATGAATCTAATTCTTCAGGAACTTGCTGACTGTAATGAAGCTTCTTGAAATTTACTATACTCAAAATGATGTTGTTGTCCTTCTGTAGCTTCAAACAGTAGCTCAGACAGCCTAGACAAAACACATCAAGTAATATTTATAACTTTGGCAGTGGTCTTTATCTCTTTGGGGGTCCTAGATCTCTGGTTTTGTTTTCTACCACAGGCTAGATGGTCTGAGTGCGATGTTTTAAGTCTGGGTTACCAATGGAAGGGAAGAAAAGATTTGAGGTTTTCCATTGCTTGTTTTCCTAACAGCAGACTCCAGTGAATTTCATACTAGTTCTGTGGTTGAAGTTATGTGAAAAGCACCAAGGGCATATGAGTAGGTGTCCTCTTTGACATCTAAGTAAACAAACAAATATTTTGAATAGAGAAAATAAGAATCACTGTGAATGAGGACAAAATGTGCTAGCTTGTGCCCTGGCACTCTCTCCTTGCTTTTTATTTACATATACAAACTATCATCATTTTAAGGTAGCTTTAACAAGAATAAATCATAAATTAGTTTCACTCTTTTTTGGTTTATCAAGAGATTGGCACCTATATGTTCATCCTACTTCATTTTAGCTTTCTGAAGTTCTGGGAAAGGATTGTTCTGCACTTTGCCAACAGCAGAGCACTGCTGGCTTTCATTAGTGGGGGCCAAATTCTTTCACTTTTGTTCACAGTGATTAATGCTGAAATAAATGGAACTTCTTGCAGTATTCACTGTGAAAAGACTCTAAGTATGCTCAGATACAGACTACAGTAACAAAGTGTCTGCTGTTTGACTGTGTTCTCTCTCCCTTGCTAGAAATGGCATGGAGGGCATGGGGGGAAATTAAGCTTTAATTCTGCTCATACAAAGCATGGTACTTTATTGTTATTATTAATAACAAACTGAGTTCTGAAAGCACTTGGAACGAAAAACTGGAGGGAGCTGAAGTACAATCTTTGCCCTCAAGAGATTGCAAACTAAATATAAAACAAGACACCAGCGGAAAGAAGACCTGATTGGGGTAGGAAGCATGGAGTATGAGAGAACAATAAAACAGTTCTGGTGTACTTCTGGTAACTGCTGGTGTACTTCTGGCACACCAGAATTAGCGTTTGGAGGCACTGATGCAAAGTGAGTTAGCAAGAGAGTCTCCAAGGAGGTAAATATGGTATCTTTATATATTCAGAGGACCAACTTTCAAGAATGAGGGGCATTTTTAATAAAAGCACAAAAATGTGTATTTGAAAATGTACCAAGTAGACAGCAAAAGCTCGGATCCTGTACACACAGGCTGTGGGAAGAAAGCTTTTAATACTGAACAGATGATAGATGAGGCAATGGAAGGGCCTTTAGACTTCAGTCAAGCAGCCTCTACTTGATGCACCATAAAGGCAGGATGAAGTGCAATGAGCAGTGACAGCAGAGAACTGCCAGGGTATTTGCATTTGGGATGCAATGCAGTAGACCAGATTGTGTCTATCAAGGCAGAATAAGT
The DNA here is from genome assembly GCA_013397055.1 of Pachycephala philippinensis. Taxonomy (NCBI): domain Eukaryota; kingdom Metazoa; phylum Chordata; class Aves; order Passeriformes; genus Pachycephala; species Pachycephala philippinensis. Next base: position 822,171 of record VWZT01013261.1, read on the forward strand.
GAGAACAAAAGTGAAATGGTAAATATGGGATGAAATATTTTCTACAGCAAAAATCACAAATTTTCACCTGGAAACCTCCTTCTGAAAAAATCCATCGTTTCTCAAAAAATAAAAATTAAAGAAATCATACATTTTTCTGGAAAATAACTGCTATTTTCCTCGGTTTAACACAGCAGGATTTTAACATTCTTGCCAGCTTTAACTTGCACTTTTCTCTTAATCTTGTTCTGGTTATATCTAGCTCTTGCAGATTATTTTTTAATAACCCGTCTACTTCTCCAGTCTTGTGTCCTTAACACAGCCTAAATTGTCACAGGACATTATAAACTCCAGATGAAGGTGCTGTGTGACAGGTAGGAGGTTGCTCTGTTATATGAGAGTGGTGAAGAAGGGGACAGGGAGGCAACTGTGGTACAAATGATGTTTGGATGGATTGCCCTCTGAGTAAACAGAGCACTTCTGTGGAACAGTAGACAACAAAGCTGATGTTTCTGCTGAAATTCTGAAGAATTGCAGCCACAAGAGCCCTTGCACATTTCTCAGATAGCAGAGGAGAAGAACGGACAAAACAAACCAAGTGCCAATAAACTTTCACTTCCTTTTGTAAGATGCTCTGTGGACATCTTTAAAATGTATTACATTGAAGATACGAAATCTTGTGCTCAGCAAAGCCAGTCTCTGTAGAAGTAGTCAATTCTTCAATGATTAAGCAACTGGGAAAGTGGACTACATTTTATATGTGTAGATATAGTGGTTTTTTACTGGAGCTGAGCTTGAAATTTCGAGGTGATTAATGCCCTTGAATAAGTGAGCAGTTATGTTGAAACACAAAATGTCTCAGCACAGAATATTGCCCCTGTTCTTCTCATTCCAGCTTCTGGTGTCCGATTTTCCCCCTCCTCTTTAGTCACTTGACAAAAATATATTGTTTTAAACTGCATCTTTCTTTGCTCTCAAAGTGCTCATTTCCTTAATATTGTATTGGGACCTTGTCTAAACCATGATTTTAAATTTTTTTTCTAAACTTCCAAGTGTTATTACCATCACAGCAGAAATAATTGGAACATTTGTGTAAAAAAGCCTTGCCTTGCAGCAGTCAATGGCAATTTAGCACACACCATAGCAGGATATTGGTTCAGAGACCTGGGAGCTTTTTCTCTTTTTTTTTATAACTCTCCTGGATTACACAGGAAAACATGATCAATCTTGACAGCAGGTTCTAACAACAGTGCAAGGGAATTGTTCCCCAAACCAATTTACTTATAAGAGTGAGAACTTATTTTCAGATACACAAATACTCCTCTGCATACACATTTTTTGAGTAATCAGGCTACTGACTGATGGCAGCATATGGCCAGGTATCAATATATTGCAACCTTCATCACTGGCCACACAGCTACTATTTTAACTTATTTAACAGATTTTAAATATATATATTTAATAGAATTAAAAAGTAATGGCACTCATGTTTTTGGCCAGTAAATAAACAATGTTGTGGCCAGTTGCAATAGGGGATAGAATTTCAGGTAGGCAGATTATAATGACCAGAATCAAAATTTGGCAGGAGCCCAAGCCAATCCCTATTAACCTAAACAGTTCTACATGATCTTGAATCACTAAAGCTGATTTTAAATTTCTTCTTGATTCCACAATAAAGAAGGGCTAATTGTGTGTCCATGGTATTGTCTGAGTCTCATTTGAAGTGAAGGCTGGTGACGATTCGATTGTAAGCATCATTTCCCGCAGCTCCATGGGGAAGGTTTCCCAGCCGGCTCAGAGCCTGCCTAAGCCCACTCCATCACCCAGCTCTGGCATTACAGAACTCTCTGTTCCAGCAGGCTAAGTGGTACGGCCATTCCTGGGAGTATAAAGGAGCTTAAGCTTAGGAAGAATGCCTGTTTAATGACATTTCATGTATCTGGGTATTCCCACTGAGAAGCAGGATATTCATGCTGTGAAGAAGGGGCTGGACTAGGTGGATCTGCAGCTCTTTCTGTCCAAAAATGTCCCTGTTTCTGTGAGAACGTTTTGGTAGTGTCAGGCAGCACCTGTATTCCATTAACTCCAAAAGCATTTCAGTGTTTACAGTAACCAGGAAATGTCCATGTCTGTGTTATATTAACAAGTCAGCAGTAACAACTGCAGTTTCAGTTTTTAGAGCTATGCAGAGAACGGTTTACTTTGAGTTGCTGAGAGTTTTACTTTTGTTGGTTGAAACACGAAGAGGCCTGTAGTACTGCCCTTGAAACCATTACAGAAAGCTTTGGGGAAAAAAGTTACCAAATTATGTCCAGTAGTGCTTCACTAATGGCTTCACATAATCAGGCAGGCAAAAGAATAACTGTGAATTGCAAGTCTTAAAAAATACTTGTGACAACAAATTTGTAGCTCCTTCACCTTAGTTTTGTTTGCTGGTATTTTTCCTGCCTACTGCATGTAAGGGGATTTGCGTAATGGCATAATTTCATTCAAGATTCATTATCTTGGAAACAAAACTGTTATATTTTTATGTGGACTATACTACATATGCTCAGAGAGGTAAGCCATAAGGTGTCACTGCATAGTAGGCAGCAGACTTTATAGGAGCATTGATGTGCTGCCGGAGAATTACAGTCTGTGTAAAAGAACTCAACTGTGAGAAATTAAAGCATAACTTACTGTAGTCTTCCAAATAGACTCCAATTTCTGCATGCAAGAAGCAAAAAGTCTAAGCTATGCACTCGTTTGCTTTTCACATAACTGAATCCTAATAGTGACATTAAATTACTATTATATAAATAGTAACATCAAAGAGCATGGGAGAAAGCTAGAAAATATATTTTTCTTTTCTCTTTTGGATTGAAAGCAGTAATGGTAAAACAACTCAATTCCCAAGAAAGGCAGTAGCAGGGACTGCTCTGTAGCTGGCCAAGCTTACCAAAGGTAGAGAGGGCTTGAGGAGGTGTTTCCCCATCACCTGCTGCTGTGTAGACTTATGTGACCAAAATGATGACAGAGATCACAGCCACAGCTCTCTACTGAGTGTGCCACCACTTGCCTGCCAGAAAGCACCATCTATTTTATTTATAATTACTTGAAAAGTTGATTCCAGGAAAAATAGAGCAGGCTTCGGCTCCCCCTTGCATCCCCCTGAAGCACTGTATTCTAGCTGGTCTGATCCCCCTCTTATTAACAGACACTTTTTTGAGACTCCACCAAGACATTTCTCCTTGACTTCATTTAAGTGCCATGCAAATGAAGGAGATATGCATTCAGGACTGTTCCAGGAGGCAAGAAAAGGTTGTTACTTGGCTTGTACATATTGCTGGTTCCAAAGTTTATTTTTTCAGTATTGCGATGACTTCTAGGGAAATCAGTTCCTATGGATGATGTCGGAACACCTTTACAGTGCTGCAGGTACAGCTTGTTGCTCATCTTGTTTACTTACACTACTGTCATGCAGATTCATTTCACCACCTTTTTGTCATTTTGGGCTGACACAAATCTGTTCAGCAGTAATTACCTGAGATTGTTCTACATTTCAGGGAATATTTTTGACTCATTTACATTACAAAAACCCATGCAAATTGCTTGGAGAGTAGGTGCTAAAGGGATTATAACTCAGCAGGATCTTACCGCAGTGATAGCTTTTGAAGATCAGTTAATTTACCTGACAGAGAACATTTATATTAAGTAATCCTTGGTTTGATCAAAGTTATCAGATACACAGTTTCAGAGTTCAGGCCTTAAAAATATTTTAGTGACTGTCAATGCTAAAGGAGAAAAAAGTGTCAGAAGTAAATATGAAAACCAAAAACTAGTCTATTTCTATTTCTGACTCATACTGGAGGCTATTCCCTATTTCTATTCTGAAATGTTGCTAAATGGTTTTAAAGTGATATAAAGTACTTCACTGCTGCCAGTCAAGTCACAAAGAAAACTGTTTCATCTGGGAAACATTATCCTTTACGACTTAAGTAGATTTGGGTTTATCCACCTCTTTCCTGTCCTATAGCTTATCTTTTATAGCTGGGCAAGATAAATGCAAAATAGGTTGTATGTACCACTAGAAAGTAGCAACAGGCTCTTACTCTGCTTTGCACAAGTATAAATTACCGTTTTAATTCAGAATTGCTGAAACTTAGGGTCTTCTCAGTAATCACCAGGGACAGCCTCCCTTCCTACAGGAAGTACTCTAATCATTCTTAAAAAAACCCCAACAAACCAACACCACAATTTAGACCAAACACTAGTGACAGTCTCATATTATTGGTGAAGTTATTGACTTGATGAAATATTTGCAAAAATTGCCTTATGATTCACTGGAAAATTTCATCTAGTATCGGTACTCTCACCAGGTTTCTTAAGAATATGTGAACACAAAGCCCTCCATTTCTTGCTGATTTGATGATCCTCATTAATTGGGGAAAGAGGTTCCAGCACATGAGAGTGCTGCTTCTTCTGTATCTTGCATTCATTGGATATCCCTATGACTTAAAGGCTAGTAGGAATTCAGTGCCACAACATTTTTTCATTAGTCAAATAAAACGATTGTATCTTCCCTGCTTACTATCCTTCTCTGACTTCTCTGAATGTTCCTTTTTGTAGACAGTTTTGAAATGTTGATGATGCTGGGCATCACTGTAATATAGTTCCCTGAATTTACATGATTACATTATAATAATATCAATGCTGGTTTTTATGGTTCATATAAATCAGTGTTTCATTTGCTTTCACAACTAGTGCTGCAAATTGAACAGCTGTTTCCACTGAGCAGTTTTAATTAAGCTGTCCATAATGCTGCCTAGATATTTTTTCTGAGCTGGTAACACTTCGTTAAGTACACAGTATCAGTGAACACTTCAGATCATTCCTGAACATTACCTCACACTTCGGTAAATTGAAATCCCATCTTCACTGAGGTTGTCAAATCACCTTGTTTTGGTGATTTGAATTTTCTTTTCAGAAATCTTTCTAATCTTCAGGACCCTAGGAAATCTTGAATTTGCTACAGATTTTGCCATCTGCTCAGTCACTTGTCAAGATAATGAAGCTTTAAATGATACTTGTCCTAGTAAAATCTTTTGGGCAACCTATTATTAGCCTCTCTTTATTCTGAAAACTGACAAGTTCGATTTGTGTGTCTTTGGATCTTTTATTAAGTTTATGTTCTATGACCAACGTTTTCTTCCCACGCTGATTTCTCACATTATTTCATCTCTATTTTGAGTATCTCTAGAATATTAGTTTGGAAAGCCAAGATAAGTTTTATCTCTTCCTGTTTTTCTGTGCAAAAGCAGTTTCTTTTTTCTTTTTACAAAGCCATACTGGATCCTACATCTGTATTCTCATTTGGGAATGTTATAGATTGCTTTGTTGTTTTCAGAAACATATGATCATTCATATGGGAAGCTGTAATTATTTTTGTTGCCCGCAATGACTTCTTTTCAACTTTAAATATGGGTATCATTTTATCTGCCTTGGACAGCTGAACCTGATGAATGTGTTCCAACACTTCCACTTTTAGCTCCATTTCTGACAGTGGAAATTTCTTTGTCTCTTATTTGCAAAAAAGACTCTAGAATGTGCTCACATCCAGGCATTAAGTCTGTTAAGGAAAAGGCATTAAGGAAATACTCTGTCCAGGCACAAAAATTTCATGGTTTTATAAACTATGACCCTAAGCCTTAGAGTGTAAGTCCCTTTCCAGTTTTCAGAAGGGGTTACAACTCATCATCCATGAATATAAACAAGGATCTGGAATTTCAGCTTTTGGTCCTCAGTTTTTAAACCTTGCTTGTTACTGCCCAGACAGGTGGCTAATCCCCAGCCAGTCAAGAAGACATAACCCATGGGTGATGCAATGATAGACCATAATATGTCCGTTAACCAGCAGAAAGGAAAGCAAGAATTTGTTTTGATTGCAAGGGTGGAGAAGAAGTATTATGCATAGGTTTAGAGATCTTGCAGAGCCATTTGCCCATTTCACTGAGAACCAGAGAGAAGTAAGATGCTCTGGACAACACAAAGGTGTGGAGTAGAGGCAACAGGAAAGGCAGAAGGAAGAGAAGGAAGACCACTGTAAGTTATCATGAGCAGGAGAGTAACCAGACTCTAACGTGACAGTGATTTTAAGAGGAAACTAATCAGTGAATAGAAATGGTAAGGAGGAAAACTAAAACTGGATTTTGCAAAGAAGGAAATGTAGAGAAATGGAACAGATACAGGGGAGTCCAGAAGACTCAGAGACAAAACCAGTAGGTGGGATTTGTGCATGGTGTAGAGAAGTGAGCACAGCAATGAACAAAGTGCTCTGGATACAATGATTTCTGTTTGCACTGCTAGTCCAGGTTAACAGAATCAACTGAGTTAAACTTAACTTTGAAATGCTTGGTTTTGCACTTCATTCATTTTAACTTCATCTGTGAATCAGAAATGTTAATAAAATTTCAAAAGCAACGGATTTCCCTTTCTTGAATTTTAGGCACCCACTGTTAAAAGAGAACTGAGGGAGGTGGGAAGGTGGCTTGGAGACAGATGTCCCTGAGAGGATGTCTCATTCCATCCCAAACCAGCTGCCTAGAAGAGGTGCTACAGTAGGCCTATGGAGGAGGACTTGATCTAGCCAAAAAAGATGTTACAATTTGAAAATGCCTCTCTACCCCCAGTTACAAAAGAGATTCTTAGAAAGCCATCTTGGACTGGAGGTAAAGCTGGAGGTATCAATTCCATCTCATATTTCCTGTTTCTGTGGAATTCTAATAGGATTTCAGTATTCAACCCTTTTGGACTCATTTCAAAACTCAGGTTGAGTGTCCTTCAGTTTCACTCTAGTCTTTTCAAAGTCTCTAATAGATCTAAAAGCAAATTTATCATGATTCTCAATAGAATTTGTGTTCTGAAAGCCTATAACTTGTTTCTTCCTTTGATCCTTTTTAACATGGGCTGTGTTTTGATGTGGAGACATAGGAATTGTTTTGCTGCTGAGTAACAACTTTTCTCTTGCAGCACCAGCCGTAAAACATGAACACCTTGTTGGATCACACTCCAAAATCTGAAATGGGCATCCTGCCAAAGCTCAGGGCTTCGTTTTTGTTTTGACTGTTGAAATGTTCTTGTTTCTGTTAGTATCACATTCCTACCACTTGTGCTTTTCAGACACCTACGGCCAAACTCAGTGTAACTCCACTGAGCTCATTGAAGCTGCAACAGAAGTGAATTTGTCTCAGTATGTCTGTAAATTAACCAGTCATTTAAGCTGGAGAGTGACATTGATAAGCAATAACGGCACAGGAGTGATGAAAGGAAGATATCTCCTAGTTAGTTTTGGACAGTTGACACTAACTCCGTTGTCAGATAGGTCTTACTGACTGTGGGAAAAGCTGAGTGGGAAAAGTCACACTCACCGCCTGCTAACTGTAGGAGGAAAACAGATCTGGAATGCAGAGGAAATCTTGACATTATCTGTTCCCCCAAGCCCTACCAGCCAGGCAATCAAAAAACTAGCTGAGTATCGGCTGCCTCTGTTCCTGGCCCAAATAAACGTGCTTTCTTGACAGAGTTTTTGCTCACAGGAGAGGAGGCAAAGAGAAGGAAAGAGTCTAAAGTGGGTGTGGGGGAGTGTTTCCTGCCAAAACCCAGGAGCAGCTTCTGTGTGACATCTAAAAGAATACTGATGAAATAAGCCTAGTGCTGTAAACAGAGGTGGCTCTGCCATTTCCAAAGGACAGCAATTCATGCCCGACAGCCCTGCAGCCCAGATCTCCAGCACTTCATCGCTCCACTTGGCCTCCATTTACATCACCATGGACAGTGTGCCAGACTCCACTAAAAGAAGGATCAAACCCAAGGGAACAAAACCACTGGAAAGGACTTCTCTGTTCCCATCCAAATTGTGTTGTTTAAGAATAAAGTGTAACCATTTCAAATTAACACTTGAAGAGTAAATTTATTTCCTTCTGAGTGCTCATAAGACACATGGTTTATCAAGACCTAAGGAAGCACAGTATACTATACTTACATCAATGTATAATATATACCTCACAGCAAATTAGAGACACTCTCACATATTTCTGCATACACTCACATACCTAGGTGTAGCTTAATACTCTGGATATCATCCTTATAAGGTTGTTGTTACACTTAAAAAATTCCAGAGATATGGGGTCATAGAAGAGGATCACAGCAACAAAAGCAACAAATGGAAAGGTGCACTTTAAACTACGCTACTGATTATATTGAGTTCTCCAATACATCATCCAGCCATTGAGTGTACTGCATCAGTTCTGTCTGTCATATAAATAGGTGAAAATATAAACCATAAGTTTAGTTTAACTTTGGAAACTCGTCTTACCATTTTCTTACCACGTGAGAGTCCAGAGAGCTGTAAATTGAAGATTTAAACCATGTGTTGTTCAGCAGACAAGAAAAGAGGAGTGTGTGAAAGTAAGGGGTAACTTTATGTGCTATATGTTTATCAAACAAACAGATGACATTATCAGTAGTCTGCTAGTGACACCAGAGTACCTATAGCATTATGCCTGCTTTGCCTACTCAAAGAGCCTGGGAATCAAAATTTGTGGCTTCTCTCGATGGAGTCCTGGCATGGACAGTAAGGCAGCTACTTCTGGGGAAGGCTGGAAAGAAGACCAGTCAGTTGCGGGGTGTTACAATTATTTCTTTCCATATTCCTTCTTCACTGCTTTGGGAAGCAGGCACTGAAGAAACAATTCTCTGAATCTCTCCCTCCTATTTTGTACCACAGATCCTTCTGTCTTTTACAGAAGTGGACCACCAACATCCCGTGCCATAGACACTAAGTCTCTGTTTTTTCTGTACTACGAAGACTTCAGCTGCAGCTGGCTGAGCCAACGCTGACCACTCAGGTGAGTTTTTGGGCACGCAGGAGCAGGTACAGAGGCTGTCCATACAGCCACAGTGCTATTGTAAGCCCCTCCTGGCACCAAGCTTAGCGTGGATAAATGACACAGCAAAGAGCACCTGGCAGGATGGGGACCATAACCTGGACACCAATCAGTTCATGGACCAACATGCATGAAAATAAGCCCTGACAAATTATCTGAATGCTGAATTAGAAACAAATGTAAATATTTTAAGTCACCCTTTTGTATGAAAAATAACGATGAGAATGTAAGGCTGTAAGAGAGGGAAGGACTTTGTTCTGCCTGTACAGTGCTCACAAGGACACTACTCTGGGCCTGAGACCAATTGTCACTATCTCAGTTCAAAATACTTAAAAACAATAAATGACTTAATTAGCAATCCAAGTAAGCAGCATTTTTAAGAGTTTCCTGAAAGAAATACATACATTTTACGAAATATAATGTTCCTGAGTTTCCCATTTCCTCAGCTACTTAGAGACATTGTTGGAGTCTGAAATCCATGAAAAGTAGAGGGTATTTTTTTTCTTTACAGATACAAATAATTTTCTCTACAGTTATAAATGCATCATTAGGAGACTAACCATAATGCCAAAAAGTTGCTGGTGACTGCAGCTGGCACAGAATTACACTCTACAAAGAAAAATCCTTAATATTCTACAGGATATACCTGCAAGATTATATGCTAGAATCAGTTTACTTCTCAGAATTAATTCATAGAAGCCTTATATAACAGCGTCTTTGGGAACCAAAAAATACTCCAGGGTAGTATGTACCTAATATAAATAAATATCAAATAAAAACCTACAGCCATTACCTTCTCAAACTCTATGTCAAAAGCCCACACTTCATGAAGGCTGGAATAGCAGATTCAGATCCACTTAATCATACCCATGTGTAAAGCAACCTTTTGCCCATCTGTTTTCTTGAACTTGCCTTTCCAATTGCTCTGCCTTCATAAAGATACAGAGCCAAGATCACAACTGACAGATGCCATTATATGCAATGGAATTATATATGGGATGGCTTTGGTATGTCTTTTGCATTCATATGCAGCCTCAGTCTCCTCCTCTGGCTGCATTTCAGCAGTGGCTTGACAGCATGGTGGAATTTACTAATTTGTTTATGCCTGGTGCTGAGTGCTCAATAAATACCAGTATCTCTACGTCCATTTCTGTCATAGCAACTTGCTGGCCTGGATGGAATCTAATACAGAGAACAGGAAGGGCAGAGACTGGATGGTTTTCAGCTGAAAAGCTTTCTAAAGCAAACCTCCTGTTTCTTAGCAGTTGACATCAACACTACATAGCTCTTTGTCCTCCTCTAGTGGTCCCATTATATTTAGGGACAGGCTTATGCAGTGATTACTTCCTTCAAATTAATGCAGTCATTACCCAACTGCAAGCTGTTGAGGCTCATGGCTAGAGGGCCTGTGTTCAGTTCTGACATGAGCCACAGTTACATGGTGCTCATGGAAGTGGAAAGAGGCGCCTTTGCTCATAGCCAGTTGCAGCTCCACAGACACTGTGTGTCCTTGAGCCGTGAGCATCTCCTCTGAGCAGAGGCTGCACCATAGCAGGTTGTTCAATAGCAGGAAACAGTGGCATGGTCTGACTACAGCCCCTCAAAAGGTCCTATGTTGCAAAAGGTCAGAATCTGACTGCTTTGTTTGATTGCTTTATTGTCTCAAATACTTTGCAATATGTTTCAGCCAGAAGCTTTTCTCTGTGTTTCCCTGCCTGACTTGCAAACAAAGAAACAGCACCAAATACATCTTATGTGCTGAGCTGTTCAGAGAGATGATGCATGTCACTCTGATGCAGCACAAAACCTTAAAAGTTAATCCTTAGGAATTGATACTAGAGAGTTAAATAACAAAAGCTGAACCTAAAGAATTGTTGCAAGGCAAACGTTTTCTAATGGGAAACTGAAATTGTTGGAACTGCTACCCATTAGAAATGCTTTCTGTAAAAGCAAAAGGTTCCTACCATATAGATTATTCTTCGTGTGTGTCTTTGTTTGTGTGTAATGCTTAGTTAGCATAATAAAAAGCTAAAGGTTTATTTTGCTGCTTTTATACTTTAAAATGTCTAATCTTCAAATTTTTGAAGTTATGTCTTGCCCAGGAAATAAAACACAAGGACATAGCTTGCATTGTGGCTATCAGAGAGGTCTGAGGAAAAGGTCTAATTGAAACAGAAAACAAATATACTTTTAAATTATTATTATTCAGTGAAAATTTTCCAGGCATTTGCTACTTTTGGAATAAATGTTAGATGGAAAAACATGCCTTCTGCCATAACTCTTGGAAGCCCCCAGTTTAAAACAATTGGCTGTTCAGGAGCAGGGGAGCTGAATATGGCTGTCTGTCTGCAACGTTTGTCAGGCATTTGTTCACTCACAGAAAAAAATGACTTGAGAATCCTGTGTCTCCATGAACTTAGTTGCTGGAAACCAACACCACCTAATTCCAACAGAGGCAAAACTTCAAAGCAATTTATCAATCTGAATTAGATCACCATTTGCAGCAAGGTTCCTGTCACATCTCAAGAGCAGTTACAAACCCACGCTCATCTACCAGCTGCTTAGTGTTCAGTTCTCCTTAGGAGTCCAAGCTGTAACCAAATTGAGTTAGGAAAAATGTTTATAATATCTTCATGCTGAAACCACCTATATTTTGTACAATTATGGACTAGATATTATTTTTAACATTTATCATCTCTATTTTCAGTATTTTTCTTTCTTATTTAAAATGTTGACTAAAAATGAAAGTCACAGAAAGAACCATGGAGCAGGGAAATAGAGAAAGATATTTAGAAAGACATTGAGCATTTGCATGTGTATAAAGTATTTTTATATGTTGCTGCTTTATTGTGTTAGAAATGTCATATCAAATTCAGAGTATTTCTTAATAGATTAAGCCTTGTCTATAATTCACATACTAAAACAGTAAACATACAAATTTCTAATCTATACCTGGCTGGTTTGGGGTTTTTTCCCGACACAGCAATATCTCATTTTCCTCTTGCTTTTGAGAGCAAAAGATCCCAGTGTGCCCTCAACTGCTCCAATACATCAGTAAGGGTTGAGAAGCAAAGATTTGTCTTTTTAGAAGAACAAAGAAGGGCTTTGTTCCATCATTTATCATTATAAAAGGAAGAGGCAATCTCACTGCCTAATTTTGGGAGCCCAACTGGCACTGCAGAGAAGTCAGAACTAGAGCCAAATAAAATGACCCTCTGACGCACTGATTGCAGGACAAGCACCAACTCTATTTCTAATTTGAGCAATATAGAGCATAATTAGTTAAGAGGCCAAGGCCACCACACAGCTGGGTTTATTCAGTAGTTTACTTTCACTTCTCAGGAAAACAGCCTGTTCATTTTTCAGTCCAAAGTAAGCACCTCCACTTTGTGCTGGAAACATGTCAAAGTGACCCCACTCTGCTTTCTAGGAAGTGCACGGGATCATTGGATGAGGATGTTTTATTTTCCCCAGTTATTTAAGGTCAGGTTTTCATCTTGGGTAAACTTTTATAGCTGGATTAATGACAGCATGAGACACAAGTACTGCCTAGGTCTTGCAAGGCACTGCTGCATATCTAATCCAGCTGCTGCTCCCCCCTGAAGAGGATGAGAGAAGGGGGTTCACAGTCACAGCCTCAGCTCCACCACCAGCACACTTGCCAGGCATCCATGGCAAGTGAAAGGCTGAGAGATCACCTCCATCCCCCCACGAGCAAGAGGAAAATCCCAGAATAGGTTACGGTTCTGTGAGCTACATCCATTTCCCTGTTCAGAGTGTGATTAGCCCATAATTCCTGCCCAGGGACTGCAGCAAAGGAAAAATAAAACCATGAGCATAAAACCTTATATGACTAAGGAAACATAAAAATATGTAATCAGTTGGAAGTACTGTACTCAGGTTTGATTTTGTGATGAATCAAGCACCTTCAGCTTCTAACAAGAGCCAGATGGAGTTGCAGCTCCCTCCCATTTCCCAGAATCAGGCCCGTTGCTGGCAGCAGTTCATATACAGCTGCTATATAGCACAGTTCTGTTTCTTACACTATGGAGACCTCTCCTTGAAGTCAATTTGCATTATGCCTGGGCAAATATTGCAGTATCAGGCTGCTCATTAAAGCCCTGGGACCACAACTGCCTCTGTTTGAATTTTGCAATGGATCAGTCAAGGATACACAATTATCCATGGAGTACTTCTGAAATGGCCAAGGTCACACGAGGATTTTATCGTATTACTGCAGTGCACCATCTTCCTTGCCAGCCCATTGCTGTTCTGCTACAGACTACATTACCATGCATCAGCAAATACACAGGCACGCTGCTATATTTAGTGTTTCATACATACCACTAAAATAGAGGATGTGTCAGCTTTTAATCTGACTTCAAATTTTTGTCAGCAAAGTAAGGGCTCATTTTCCCTACCAGTGATGAAGTGTGCTCTGTGTTAGTCATCTTGAGCTATGTGGCGATAACTTTAAAATACATTAGGCAGCTAGAATGCCCAGAGTGGAATGTTTTTTGCTAAGACACATACTAGGGGATAGTAAGGACACACAGCATCGGTCAGCCAGGTTTTAATAGCGATGGCCAGAGGTTAGCTACAAACCCAGCAGCAATCTGCCGGCAAGAGGAGCAGCTAAGCAGTGTGTTCTCTGGGTACCACAGCAGACAATTAGGACCTCCTGCGTTACAAGGGCAGAAGAGATAGGTGCTGCAGACTGGGTTTAGTGTTATGTACCTGGCAATATGAGAAGAAATGCATTGATGATGATGACTTGAACAGAGTGGTCTATTGCATGGCGATGGGACCGGGGCAGTCCTATTAATGGCATCATCTATTAATGACAGCAGGAATGTGGTTTAATGGCTGAAACCACAGGTATCACCAGGATAGCCACATTCATTCCCAAAGAAAGCAGGGTTCAATGGATGAAGCTGGTGTTTTCACAGGTCTTGGTAAAGCCACAGAATAGGGTAACTTTTACACATTTTTAACACTTGCTTATTAATGCCATCACATACAAGCAGTACAAGGGTGAATTGCCTTCCTGTCTACTGCTTCTACAGAAAGCCAACAGACAACTTGCTCGCCTCAGGCCAAGGGTAAGCCTGTCTATGTGAAACCAGCTTTTCCACTCCAAACTTCTTGTCCCTTGCACTTTGCTAACTACATCTTAAAGGGTGTGGGGAATACCACATTTGCAACCCAGGTCTAAGTCCAAATAACATTGTATTTACTTAGTAGTGTGAAATTATATAAATATATAAATATATTAATTTCCAAGTCTTTGTGAAACTCCATTTCAGCCCAGCCCAGAGCTGTCCATCCCAGCCCCATGATGCTGTGGCAGGGCTGTTCTCTGCCACAGCCCTGCCCAGCCATGGGACCCAACCTGCAGACTGACATCCCATCCCATCCAATCCCATCATTGGCCCATCCCTGTCCCCAGGCCTCATCCTGGAGCTGTCTGACCTCTGTTCCTGTGTCTGCCCCAGTCCCCAGGGAGCCACCGGCTCATGCTGCATCCTGTCATGATTAAAGAAAACAGAAAGCGGAATAAATTCATGCCTCCAGAATCACATCTTACCGTTATTTATTTATTTTTTTAATGGTTAGATAATCATTAATTCCAGTGCATGCACTGTTATAAGTACCAGTGTTACTGCATCTGGAAGTAACGACACAAGGCCTGGCAAGCATGCAGTGACACTGCCAGCAATGCTGCTACTTCAGATGGTGTTCCCTGGTGTGGCTGGGTGGTCTGTGCAGCTATAGCTTTTCTTAGACACATTTTGGGTATCCTGCTTAACATATTGTGAGGCACCCATTACAAATCCAGGTAATGGAAGCCCCAAAATATTGCATTTATTTGAGGAAAAAAAAAAAAAGTAACATAAAATGCAACAAGAGAAAGAACAGCATTCCAAAGAGCAGGTTTTTTTCCCTCTCACACACAAAAATGGTTTACATGGAAGACAGCTGGAAGCTGAGGACAGCCCAGCCTTGGGAAAGAGCTGCAGAAGTTCCCATCCTGGCTGCAGCAGCTCTGAGCTGCCCTGTGCATCCCCAGCTCCTGATGGGGTGGGTTAGAGGTGTTCTTTGGTGGGGAGGGCAGGGTGCTGTCCCACTGTGACCCACTGGTACTCTGGGAAAAGACTCTTTTGGCCCCGAGAGCTCTAGAGCTCTGACCAAGAAAGAGGTCAGAAGAATAAATGACAAAAGAGAATGAGAAAGAATAAGAAGTGGGGATGTAAGGAGAGAGTGATGCAGAAAAGAAACTTGAGTAGAACAGTGAGTGCTGTGTTCTGTGTGTGGCTGATACAGGCAGGACGGGTTTTCTTGTCATGCAGGAAATTCCAAAACAGAAAATGTCTTATCCAGAAAGCACAGAAAATATCAGAAATGTTTAGCAACTGCAAACCTATAAGAAACCCTTGTCCCTCAGTTCAAGACATAGATTTGGCCTTTTTTGTAATTTAAATCATGTTTTCTCTTTTTATATCTCTTTTTCTTTTTTAATACTTCTATGTAACAAACTTTGAAGCCAAAAATTTCAAAGTCAAATAAAAATTAAAACCTCTCACTTTGAAAAATGTTAAATCATTGCATGTTGAGGCATGTGTGCCTTTTTTACAGAAATTATTTGAAATAGAAATTAATGGATGCTAACCTTTTCCTGTAAAATGTTCTCTTTGAAGAAATGGACATTTTCTGCCAGAAGCATTTTAATGATAAATTTATTACCAGCTCTACCATATGCTAGATTTCTATGATTAAAGTTTCACCTCAATGACCAAACCGTGTCAGAAAATGACCTGTCATTCTTCTTTCATGCCTGCAGTCATCAGATTTTCAACCATCACTCTACAGATGAGCACTAAAACTTTATCTCTTTTAGTGACAAAATTAATATTTTCATAAAATTAAAACAATTAAAAATCAATCGTACTGAAAAATGGGAGCACTGCTAAAATAATTAGTTTTATTTAAAATGCATGTGCCATTGACGTGTTTTCCTTTTCTTTATAGAGTGAGCCTTCAGTGGCACAGAGAGGTTTTGATCCAACAATGAATACAATTAAAACAATTGCTCAATCAATCTCAGGACTTAGAAATTTGTTTAGCTTTGGAAAAGCCCAGGCATGTATTTCATTGGCAAATACCATCATGGAATAAATCCACATCCAACTCATAAAGCAGGAAAAGTTAATGCACACAGATCTTGAATGAAAATATGTACATTTACACTATGCCCAGCAGCCTTCATGTTTTGTTGACCTGATGTTAAGTACATGAGGGTGGAATTGCCTATGGAGACCTGAGTTTTCTAGCCCAGGGTTTCTGGCATTTTGCTAAGCCACCACATTTGCCAGCAGACCCACTGAATCAGTGAAGCTGGCTCCAAAAAGCCACATTCATCTGATTCTAACCGAGTTAAGGTTGGCCCTTGGAATGAACTGTGGATGCAGTTTAGATCAGACAGATGCAAGAAGAAATCACTGATTGAGCAAACTGGCTTAAACTAGTCCTTCAGGCCAAAAAAAGATGCTAAGTCATCTAGGGACAAGGGGGTAATTACAGCACCGATGTCCAATTGCTTTCCTTTTAATTGGCACACACTGCATACATCCTGACTAACAAAACAGAAACTGCAGTCAGAGATGGGTGACTCCAGAGGTCAGTTGGTTTATGACTGAAATATTTCTAGCTGGAAAAGACTTTTGTGAGAATGAGGATTCATCTAGACTTTGGGGACATTTCTTTTTGCAAAACTGTGAGGCTGTTATTAAACTCCAGTAACCCACATTCTGGGAAGCAGTTCCTTTTCTCTGTATTTCTTAATTGTGCTTCATTACAATTTAATAAGGACATTTACTCTCAATTAAGCAAATCATCCAAGCAGTTTCTTATGCCTGTTGCAATTAATTGGTTTTGTCAAATAAGGGTTTAATTGTGTGTTAAGTATCTTGCTGAATCAGGATCTCTGTGTGTGTACATATCTGTCTATCCAAACCTTTCCTTAGCTCCTGGCATGATAATGTATGTGCAGTTCAGCGTATCTGAGTCTTTAGCTCCGCTCACTGCTCTGGTCCTGGTGCCTCGCTGGCACTAAATAGCTCCTCCAGAATGGTCAAACTCACTAATGCTGTTAATATTGACAAGTGCTTTAACCAGATAGCGGGCTCCTGCCAAGGGGGAAATCAGGCATTGTGACTCTGACACTTGGGACATGTGGGTCCCAGGGGCTTGTTAGATTTTTTTGAAAACTATACCTCCATAATGAGCCTCTTCACAAAATTCAGCTGCTGTGTGATCACTGAGACAGAAAAAGCTGAGGTGCTCCTCATCTCGACTCACCTCACACACACACATCAGCGCCATGGCAAGACCTTGAGTCCCACTCTGACACTGTAACAAATGCTCGGGTTTATCCCCATCATTTCAGAACTTACCTTGCAAGGTGTAAGTTGAAAGGTGATGAATTATCAGCTTTCCTAAGAACCACCTAAATCCTACACCACTAGGTCATGAACAGCAGCATGGAAGCGATTGTCACAACTGGACTGAACACCCATTTAATAGCAGAGACTCCCTGGGTCCTCCATCAAGGCATGCATGGTTACACAAGCTACCAAGAAACTTTGAAGAAGAAATGCAGCCTTACCTGCTTTTTCCTTGCACAGCTTCTGAAACAGCATCTGTAAGAAAGTGATTTTTCTTTAATAATTGTACATTTTTTCTTTCAAGTAAGTTCCACATTTCAAGATGACGATCTATGTCATTACTGATCATCACCACCTTACACAAGGCATAAAATCCAGAGCTTATTAATAAAAATCATGCAGAATAGCTAGTTTTGCTTGCTAATGACAACCTGGCACCCATTCTCAAACCAGGTTCACCTGTCTTGCAGTGAGTGAACCTAGGAGCAGGCTGTGGCACAAGCAGAGTATGTCCGGCAAGGATACATGAGGTACCACACACTGGAATATGCCTGAAAGGGTCTTGCAATGCCGGTGGGGCTCAGGGAGCAGACAGGCTGCTGGGAAGTTGTGTGGGCAGCTCTACTGATGGGTGAGAAAAGGGACACTGTGACTCGGCAAAGTAGATGCATGTTTCCTGTTCATCTGTGACCAAGAGAGGGTTGTTCTGCCTGAGGCTTGTGGGCAAACTGACCTGCCATGTTGTTTTCTTAATATTTTTCACTTTGCTGCTTTGGGTTTGATGTACTAAATTAAAGGGGTGCCATTAACACCACACTTGGATGCACCTCTTGGTCCATTACTTTTGGGCTTTCAGTGCCCAAATGAGGAGGTTGTTGACAGTGATTAAATGCATTTCCTTTCACAGATCCATCAACTCTCTCAGCAATGCAGGCTGTAAATGAAACTAGCATAATGGGTGAAACTGCACCTAATTTTTTAAAAATTAAACGGAAGGGTGAACAGATTCCTCCAGGTACCAGTGTGAAGTGCCCAATCTGCAGGCAGCTGAAAACACAGCCACTCCTGTACCTTGCAGTGACATGCTCCCTGTTCTTGTTATCTGCTGGTCCCCACACGGACAACCATCTGCACCTTTCCATCAGATGCACCAAGTGCTCTGTTATCTCTTCAGTCAATATTGCTTCTGCAGCCTTGATAGGAATCTGTCTATGAAAACATGCTTTTTATTTACCTTTTATTTAGTGAAGAGTTTTAGCGAGATATTGGAAAATTCCTCCTCTGAGCATGGAACTGAATTGATTAGGCATCTCTCTTAATAATAGGAAAAGCACAGCTAGGCTACATTTTTTTTCCCTTCTGCAAGGCAATTTCATTCTAAAAGAGCCTCTTGCTCCATTGTGAGGTCTGCCTGAGCAGCAGCTGAAGTTGACCTATCTTTAGCCAGCAGGGATCAAGTGAAGTGGTCACTTCTGATGGGAAGATAACGAGCGGCTGAGTCCAAATCAGGTTTCATTAGTGGCAAAGAATCTCATTTCCATAGAGGAGTAGGAAATTCAGGCACAGGCTGTGTCAATTGGCAAGGGACAGGCAGGTCCCACATGAGTGTGCCAGGTTTTTGGGATGCCTTTTTGAGTGAGGCACATCGTATTGTCCCTGCACTTTTCAGCAACCTGCAGTGTTGTTAATCACCCTGCCCAGGGACAGGCACCTGATTTTTAGCATCACAACTCTGGCATAAGGCCGGTGGATGCCTAAATTGCTATACTGAATCTTTGGATAAGCACTTCTTGAAGAATACGTAAATGATATGTGAATCAAAAATAAATATGTCAGTCCTTCATGGATAGCTGGTTTCCGTGTTCTAGTGCTGCCAGAAGGACATCAGCTATTAAAATGATATCCAGGCTATGTTAACTTCCAAGATCTTTTTAGGATGCTATAGAAAAAGGATGCAAATTATTGCTGGAACGATCCCAAGTGGCAACAGAAAGCTGCCAACTAAAAGTGATTTATGGAAATGATAATGCACTATATAACTGATTGTGTAACAAAATACATTTATTGGAGGACTAGCAACCCATCTGAACTGCATGGCACCAGCTAATCAAATATATAGAAACCATGGACCACGAGAGTACAACTGTAGCCAAAAGACTGCTGCAGCACCTGCTGCTATGAATAATAAAGAAATCATTTGCGTACAACTCCAGCTGCAACAATTTTGCAAGTGGAAGTGTCAAACAGAAGCCAAAGATAAACACACTCTGCTGATATAGCCATGTTTTATTTGCTGAAGCATGTAAACCAGCCCACAGAAACCAGAAATGTTTAGATGCTGGGTCCATTCCTCCCCCCTCAGCAGTCCCATGTTTCAGCAGGGCCATCCCATGTTCACCTCTGTGAGCAAAGGTCTCCAAAAGCTTCCCTGGGCAGTATCCCTGTGCTCTACAATCAGAGCAGGATGAGCCAGTGCTGTGAATGAGGCAATTGTGCCCTGAGTGTTGGCGCAGCTGGCTCAAGAAAGGCTGTGGATCTGCTGGGGGGAGGAAAGTAGACATGTTGCATTTATAAAGAACTTGACATGGCCTCAAGTTTCACCAGGGGAGGTTTTGATTGGACTTTAAGAAAAACTGCTTCACAGAAATCATTGCCAAGCATTGGGACAGGCTGTTTGTTCAGGGAAGGGTGGAGTCACCATCCCTGGAGGTATTTAAAAGATATGTAGATGCAGATGTGGCACTGAGGGGCATGGTTAAATGGTGGACTTGACAGTGTCTGGACTTGATGATCTTTGAGGTTTTATACAACCTAAATGATTCTATGATTCTGTGATCTTCCTGAAAGGCATTCTGTGTGGAAACACATTACTCAAATGAACTCCTTGGATGAAGTGGAAGTGGAGGTAGAAGCAAAACACCAGCATTATAAAGTCAACAGGGAAAATAAACATATACATCAAAAACTGTTTCTCTGACATATACATAATCTTTCATGGTTGTAAGTGATCAGGGCATGGAACTCATCAAACAACTGGATTAAATGACTTAATAACATCCCAGAAAGCTTATTGTCACATAAAAGCTTTTTTTTTTCTGATACAGATTATGAAATGATTGACTTGAACAACTTCAAAACCATTTTGATTTGCAACAGCACAGGGATTCTGCAATGCCAGCCAATCCCATAATATCATACACCATTTCAAAGAAAAAAACTAAAACCAAACCATTTTGCATCCAAGTATTTTGCTTCCCTCTGCCCCATCAACCCCTATTAGTTATTAGCTCCTTTATGCTCCCATTTCAAATATGCCCATATCTTCCACTGATATTTCTGAGTACCTGTCAAACTGTAATCATTCACTCTCAGGAAATCACACCCTCCAAAAAAAAATAAAAAAGGTAATTAGTGTATCTGTTCAGCATGCAAATAACTCTTCTAGACATTTAATAAAAAAGCCAGAGAATTTATTCAATGTAGATATGGTATCAAAAATATCACTGCTATCAAATAAACCCTGGCATTTGGACAGGACTACTTTACATCTGCTGGTAATAAAAAAGGCTTTGGATTCTGTAAGCTTATGTTCTGCGGTGAGCAACCGGCAGCACCACTGAAACACGACACTCCTTTCAGCGGAAAAAGGATAAATCTGTATGACTTCCTACTGGTTCACTGATGCTGAGGGAAAGCACTCTGAACTGGAAAAGGTCCTGCAAAGTATAAAGATTGAAAATCACGCTGGTTCTTCATTCTAGCAATTTAATAACCTGCTAGGCTTTAATTAGAGTGACATATAGGCAGTTCTAAAGGAGGAAAACAGCAATCCACATGCAAAACTCAATCATCTGCTTAGCAGGTTTATTAGATCCTTTCAGAAAGATGTTGACAGAAGGAAAGAAATTCCTAGTTACTACTTCAAAATAAAACTCTACAGCCCCAAAAGGGAAGTAATATTATGATACTCAGCAATGTCAGCCTTAACTTGAAGTTGCCTGCAATGAGATCTTCAGTCTGGATGACACTTGCAAGTTCCCTAGAGCATGTTAGTCAGCTGAGAATAACGGCAATATTGAAGCTATTCCACAGAAAATACTGTTGAGACTGCTGTGTCAGAAATTTGATTTCTCTCAGAGACTTGGCACCCATCTTTGGTACAGGGTTGAAACTGCTGCTGGATTTTAGTGCTTAAGATGTATCTTCAAAGGCTGACAACAGGGCTCATAATTTTCCCTTAAACTACAACCACTGCAGAGGTGTTTATTAGAGACCATATTTAATATACGGCCTGAGTGCTATTGGAGAAGTCACTTGCGGCATAGAAGACAGATCTTGGTTGGATGCGATTCTGCCTCATACCTGTTGCATCATAACATGTTGGCCTCCTCACCAGGTTAGAAAATAGGGCAAAGGGGAAATCCTCAATTTCTTCCATTGAACCTGAGCTCCTGTGCTGAAAACTATTCATGATGGGGTCAAAGAAAGAAGATTGAGCAGCTCCCCAGTCTGCAGTCGAGCAAGTCTTCTTGCTTGTTCACAAGAAGAGTGACCAGCATGTCAAGGGAGGTGATTCTGCCCTTCTACTCCACTCTCATGAGACCCCACTGAGAGTGCTGCATCCAGCTCTGGGGACCCCAACACAGAAAAAACATGATCCTGTTGGAATGGACCCGGGGGGGGCACAAAGATGATCAGAGGACGGAAACAACTCTCCTATGAAGACAGGCTGCGAGAGTTGGAGAAGAGAGGGCTCTGGGGGGACCTCAGTGCAGCCTTTTGGTACCTACAGGGGGGCTTCAAGCATCTGTAAGAATTCAGAAGACACAGATATGTCTTTTAAAAACTCTAAACTTAATATTCTGAGCTGTATTCTAAAAAGGTGAGATACTGTAAATACTGCCTGGAGATGTAAAAGCATATTTAATAATTGTGCACAGCTGTTAAAGGACATTTGATGAACATTTGAAAATTGTTTTCCCTAGTTTAGTGTTTTAACTGGCAAAATTACTTGTTTTTAAGTATGCATTTTACTTCAGTCTAAGTATTTATTTTATT
Source organism: Pachycephala philippinensis (assembly GCA_013397055.1). Classification (NCBI taxonomy): domain Eukaryota; kingdom Metazoa; phylum Chordata; class Aves; order Passeriformes; genus Pachycephala; species Pachycephala philippinensis. The sequence goes on from VWZT01013261.1 coordinate 844,576, forward strand.
TAACTTTGCACCAAGATCAGTGCTGGTTCAAAAAACACTGCCATAGAAAGAAAGATTTATTCAATTGCTTTCTTCTGTTTGCTACAAATATGTATCTATTTTGCCTATGTCCTAATGATAAAAGTTTAGAAAGTAATGTGACATTTCTTGTGGCTGCTGTTTTGAAAGCTTTGATCAAGCAGAAAACTGCTTGAAAACTATTTTACAGTGAAAGCTTTTGAATTGCATTAAAGAAAAAGGTTTACAATAAGTGGAGCAGGGCAATAATAAAGTATATAAAACTGAAAACCATTTCAACAATGTTCCAAGAGAGATTAGAAGAAAATGAGCTAAAAGACTAACAGTAAAGGAACATGCATTTCAGTAAGTGTAATTTATCATACTTATCTAAAAGTATTTATTATATTAACAGACCAGGGAGATTTTACCTCTAGCAGGCTGCTAATATGATTTCCAAATGTAAAGCAAGTACACAGGTTATAACCCGGGGGGTTATAACCAAATTTTTATTGAGGAGGATTCAGTTCCAACACGTGAGGAGCAGCCACTTGTGGTGAGTGCTTGGGTGTGCCTCCATGGTATTTTTTACTTTATTAAACCATTGCAATTGCTCATTTTGCCATGAGATTGGATGATGCCATTCATCCCTGCGGCTCAGCTGGCCATGCCTATTCATCTTGCACCAGCACCAGCACTTCACATCTTGACAAATGGGAATCAAAAGCAGCAGAACATTAATTTTATCCCCAAACAGTTTCTGCTGTTTAATTTGTTGCTTTCATCAGAAGAGCTCCATTACAGATCCATTTCCTCTGTCTCACAAGTTGCTCTAATGCGAGCACTTTGTTTAATACTTTAATCTTGGGGTTTTTTTGCTGTCATTCATTCTACATTACCTTTCCTTCTCCTATAATTTCCCCTATGGGATAAAATGACTGTGTTTGCTATTCCGTGGTCTTGAAGAGTGAACTATCTGGTCTCCTAAACTTGGCCCCAGTACAACTAATGGAAGTCTGAACATGAAAATTTTCCTATTATTTAATGGATAGCAAAAAGCCTCTGTGTTGACAAGAGCCTCTTTGTTGTTGACTATGCCATGCCACACATGCAGGTATGCTCAGATACCACCATTCACATTAGGGTAAAAAAAAATGTTGCAGTAGTTTGCAACTGATCCACAAACCTCACAGAAGGATGAGCGCAATGATATGGGAATTAGTAAAAGTGGTAAGTTGGAGCTTGCAATTATTGAAGACTTTTTCCACACTTTTTTTCATTTAAAAATTTGATTGACATGGCTTTTCAACAGAGAATGTGAATTATCAAATAAAAAAGCAAATTGTTAAAAGGTTTCATTTTGATAGCTTTGAAAGAAAAAATACTTTGTGTTGAAAATGTGTTTACTTTAATATTTAACTCATTGTATTACATTACATAACAAATTTGCAAAGCCTGGTCTTGAACCAGATAAGAGAATTATACAAACTGGCAAAACATTTCACAGAACAGAAAGACTATTTCTACCAATATTTGTACTTGAAACCATGAAAAAAGGGCACCAAGGTGTCATAAGTTTAGATACCTTCTTCACCTTTACCGATTTTATTATACGTGTGATTTTGGAGGTCCCTGGAATTAATTTATAAAATAGTTCTGATCAGGAAAATTATTATTTTTTAAATATTATTTTGGAGATGTAGATATTTAAAACTCCAGAATGTTGCTTTGCTGTAATATATCCATCTTATTAAATTTTCAGGGTTTCTATATTGTGCTTGTGGAAGTCCCTGTTCTAACCAAAGCAAGTTGCGAGAACAGCTCATCTGTTGTCACTATTTTGCCCATTGTGGCCAGCTGGATATACCTGAGAGACAGAGCACAGATGTTTCACTGCAGAAACAGATGCCCCTTGGCCCTTCAAGGTGACCACGGCACCCAAACAGGTCTGGTTCCATGCAGTATAAAGTGGTGGTGTATCCCCATTCTCTTTCACTTACACAAACTCTCCATAGCACTACCCACTTTTGTGCTTTTAGATACGCTTTAATAGTAGTCAATATTTTAAAATCTAATTAAAATCTAACCTGACAGCTCGGTATTATGTTCTTGCAAAGCAGGTACAGGCAACCTCAAGTGTTTAGCCAAGGAAACAGCTTGTGGAACATGTATGCACTTCTGGTTTGCATGGTCTCCTGAATGTTCATCCTGCCCTATTCCCAACACCCACCCTTTGGGATCACTTCCTTACAGGATACAGTTCTGCCATGTCTCAGCAAATTTCATCCTGACAAAATCAAAAAATGTCCTCTTCATTATGCTTTTACCTTTAGCAAGTCCCAGAAGCACTTAGTCATTCTGAACTCTTGACTCTGCAGCAGGACTAACATCAACATGCTCAGAACTGTGCAAATATCAATTAGTGCTCAGTCCTGTGTTAAGATAACCAGCCATGCCTCTGTATAAACAAAGACATGAATAAAAATTGGAGATAACGTAGTTGTCACAACATGTGCGTGGGGGTCAGGTGGAAATGCGATGGGGCGGAGGTGGGAGGAAGAAAGACAGAAAAGAAGAGCAATGACTGCCAAATGGAGATGAACAAAAGGCCAGAGTAGCCCCTGTTTTTTACAATCCTGGAACAATACAGTGAGTCACACATTGCTATCATTTTTACCCTCTTGAGTAGGAAGAAGTGCTATATCTATTTTAAAGATAGAATGAAGTGGGAAAGGTACAAGAGGTCACACAACAACAAAGAGAGGCATGAAAGCTGGGGACTGCTATCCTGCTCTGGGAAATGAGTGACTGCTAAAGCAAACAGAAGTTTGCAGTAATCCATGGCAGAACATGAAAACCAAGCCCAGTGAGCTCTGGCTACAGCTGTGGTGTTATTTTAGCTTGGCCCAGAGCAGTACTTAGCTGGGAATGAACTTCAGACTGCCATTAGCAGCAGTTTGTTTGTTTTCACTACTGAGTGTCCACAGAAATGTTTCATGATGGCTAGGCTCTAAGAGGATATCAGGCATTCTCCTTCACAGTGAATAAAACTCATCATTGTAATTTAGCCTCAACAAAAAATGCACTCTTCCCAGTAAACTGATGTATTAGCAATCAGTTAAAATCTTGGTCAAAATTTTAGGCTTCTTGAGCCACAGGTTTGTTTAGTGATCATTTTTCAGTAAAAGGTAAAGCAGGGATAAATGAAGAATAAATTTTTATTTTTCCAAAGAGTTACTGAAAATACAGAAGTTGTGTACAGCAGAAACATTCTTTGTGAGAACACCTGTGGGAAATGTTAGGTAGCATCTCTGCCCCTTCTGGCATCCCAGCAAGGGCCAATGTCCTTAGGAGAAACAGACATACTGATTGTTTTGTATCTTGTAATTACTTTATAGATTTTAGTCTTTATAGAACATTTCAGTATTGGAAACCTGCTGTAAATCCTTTTAAATCTGTGATCATTTTTCTTTAACTTCCTCTGTGGTTTTGTCTCTGTTTACCAGAGCTTTTATGCCAGATTTAAAGAAAAACCTTTTCCCATGCAAATGACATGGTTTCCCTTTGGGAGTTTTCACAGTTCTCCCTTTCTAAGAAAGAATAGAATGCCTTTCAGTGTGCCAGCACCAGGTAAGAGGATGCCACCTACCTCACCACCTCCACAGCAAATGCACACAAGATATGTCAGAAATGACTGCTTCACTGCAAATTCTGCTGTAGCCCAGAGGAAAATGAACACTTGTGATGTATATTGACTTCTGTTGTTTATTTTCAAAATGAACACTTCAACCCATATAAATAAAGGACAATGCATTTGTGTGATGGTTGCAAAGTTAATACTTTCATAGAAAAGCATACATTTCCTTTTGCAGTGGGGTTCACTGCCAGCAAATGCCCAGGTGCAATTCAGATAACTGCCATGTAAACACCTAAACAACTTCAAAGCCCTGTGTTCCCAGCTGCTTGCCTTACTTTTTGCCTTATCTGCCAAGATTATGCACATGGTGAGAAAAGTTCCATTGAGGATGAAATTATGCTGCATTAGGAATTGAGAATCCCTTATGCACATGTGAACTAAGAACAAGAGGGCTGCAGTGCCCCAAAGGACAAGCAGACATGAATGGTTTGAAATTATTTAGATTAGGCATACTCAATGTTAATCCTATGTTTAAATCCATTTATTTTTATACACTAACTGTGGTGTTGGGCTGCATTTGACTCAACACACTCTGGAGAGACTGGATCTAGAAGTCTTCTCTACAACATACACATAATGCACCCTAATCACCCCCTCTTCCCCTCCCCAAATATATGCACTCTTATATAGACACACACACATTTAGATATATGTATTTGTGTCTGTGCCTCTGATTCACCCACCCTTCTCATTTTTTCCCTTCAAAAATTGCTGAGGTTGTGAGAGAGCATAAATTTTTGTGCTCACATACTGAAGGGGCTGCTGGCTTAATCTGTGACCTCCAGCAAGTCAGCACAGCACTGACTGAACAAAGAAATGAATGTTCTTCTGCTGGTCATGAACATCTCCCCTGCTGCAGCGACCCTTGGATAACTGCTATCCAGAGCAAACCTTTAAGGAGTTTGGTCTCCAACTTCTGCATCTACATCACTTCTAATACACAAGTCTAACTGAAAGTCAGAGATGTTAGGGTTTCCATAACCATATTTTATAATTTATTATTTTCTGTCTTACAAAGATCACAAAATGTCTGTACAGAAGCATTGACCTTGACTTTTCTGCATCATATCATGTTTAAAATCATTGGCAAAAATCACCTACATGCATCCTTCTCTGACAACAGGAGAGAGCAGAAATTTTTTAGGGACTAGATCAAATTTCCACACCCACCCTCTCACACAAACACATTCCTGCATAGCCTAAAGCTGATTCAAACTAATTTCAATATATGCAGTACCAGCTAAAGCTATTTTAAAGAAAAAAAAAAGAAAAAAAGAAGAAATACTTCTTGAAATAGAGTAAAATAACTGCACTCTCACAGAGGGGTTATAAAATTGGCATGTGTTACTTCTCAGATGTCATGGACAGCCAAAACAAATATACTCACAGAACTATCTCCATACCTTGTGCTCCTATATGAAGAACTTGTTTTATGCTTCTCTGCAATGCAGACAAACATTTATTTTCTTTCTCTCTTTTTTTTTCTTTTTTTGTAGCTAAGCACCATGACCTTCCTAGAAATATTCAAGGATCCTTTAGTGAAAACTCCACAATCTTTTCACAGTGCTACTGTTCTCCATAGCTCACAGCTCAGTATGATTTCTAAATGGAACAAACTGAACTTAAAATGATAGAATTATAGAATGTGGTATTAGGCAAGTTTCAGACAATTGAAATAAAAAGAAATATTTCATAGCATTGCTTAACATTTATGACATGTTTATTGAACAATTTTGATACCACTCACATGCATATCATGGACTACAACTAAATGCTGATGGAATAAATGGAGATTTTTCTGTCACCTTGCATACCTTTACCTTTTTGTCCTTAATCACTGTGAGACAAATATCATCCTTCTCTGTTTTCTGTTCTGTAATTCAAGTTAATGGCCACTGCTTAAAATTAGTTTTTACAGTTAGATTTAAGGCACTATTCATCTTTCAAAAAGCACTGATTTTACAAAAAACATCATTGCTTCAGCTGATCTTAAATCAAGGTAGGTCAGATTTATACGAACTACAAGTCAGATCCAACAAGAATAAACTTTTAAAGTGAAAATTATTGTGTCAACACTGAAAATTGAAACACCCCACAGTAAAGGGTGCACCTACTGATCCACATCTATCTTCTGTACAGTTTTACTCACTCAGTCACAGCAACTAAAAATAATGTAACTCACGATGCAACACCTGAGATCAGAAAGCAGTTATTGCTACTCAGTTTTAAAAAGTATTTTCTAATTGGTATATTCTAATGTTCCAGGAAAAAAAAAATTGAATGGAAGCATTTCAAAAGGGCTTCTCAGGGGGCAAAACCTACTAATTAATGCAAGAAATTATCTTCTGCTTCCTATGCCCTCTGGCTGGGCTTCTGGACTATCGTCAGAATGCACATCTGCAACAACCTTGGTGATGCCAGCTGCTGGAAAACTGGATGCTGGGATGTCTCTCCACCTTTACAGCTTGAATTCTGTTTCAGCATGGAAATGTACATTTGATTAGTAGTTGTTTTATTAATTATTGAGGGAAGTGAAGGTGGCTCTCCTAAAGTTTCATGGCTGTAAGATGAACCAGGTCCCCATTCCTTGGGACCTCCATGCTGTCTGTACAAAGAGCAATACCTCTCACCTATTGAGAGGCTCCGTTTGCTCTGCTGTGGGACTTAAACGTCTTTCCAAGAAAAGGCCCAGAGAACAGCTCTGCCAGCAAGAGTAGCAGACACCAGAAGCTTTAGCAGTAGATTATCTGAGCAGACTTAGGTGGACTAGATTCTCAGCTGTGGTATGTCCTAGACAGATTTCCTACACAAATCCTTCCTCCAGAAGCTGGAGCAATCATTTTGTACTTCATGGGGTAATGACATGAGAAGAAAGGAGAGGTGCCACATTACAGTCATTCTGCTGCCTGTGCTACAATTCATAGTGACATATATCTGAGGACTTGTCCCTACTGCACTTGCAGTAAGACAGGACCTTTAAATAATTATAAGTATCTCTTTAGCCACAGAAGCATGTAAATTCATGCAAATGAGTTTTCAAAATTTGCTGACCTCTTGACAGCTGGTGGAAAAAGTTTGAGGGCTTTCTCCCAGAATTAGCTGTACCTCAGGATTGGGGGCTAGGTCTTGATTTAATCTAGGACCTGCAACACTCACGAGAGCTTGAAGGAGACCGTCAAATACATAGAACCTTACTATGAGCTGCTAGAGTTAATTACAGAATATCTGGAATTTTGATCTGCTTATTACATAACTTCAAATGTTTCATCCCTTACAGCAATAGCTGTGGCTTCATGTCCAATTGCACCTTCACATTCAGGGCCCTCCAGTATTTTAGGCTGTCTTTAAAATCCATTTATCACTAGAAATACCTACTAATATTTTAAAGCTGATGAAAAGAAGAAAAAATCAATTAAAACATTAATGTTTACACCAAGCCAAATCGGACAGTATCAATTCAGACTCAAGGATGTACTTCATGACAGCATATTTTAGCTCACCAAGTATAACAGCCATGCACGGTGCCAAGCCTCCTTATCACGTACATGATTAAAGAATGAGAATATGTAACTCTAGGCAGATGATTTAAGAAGGGAGAAGAGGCCTTACATATTAATCAACTGTGAGATTAAGGAACTATCATTATTTCACTGACTTTTTTATATTTCAGAATCTTAGTACCCCTTTAGTCTGAATTCATATCTATGCAGGCCCAAACAGGCAGCAAACACTGGGTGTACGCAGCACCATGATACATTACCTGGAGTTCCTCCAGTCTTCATGCTAAACATTCTTAAGGCTCTTTGTAGATAACAGTCTGATTTCTTGCTGTGTTTTCTTCTATGATGTATTGCAATATTCACCTTCACTCCATGTCAAATCTAATATAATTCATATCTAATCTTGGGCAAGCCTAAGCTCTCTCTTGACTAAAATGCATTCTAGAATGAACCTTTTTATTTTAGTAAATAATCAGACAATGACATTTCTATGGTGACTTTTATTTTAAAGAGTTCTGAAGGAAAGAAAGAGACATTCAAATTACCTTCTGCACAAGGGCTTTTCCACATTTGGTTCCAGAATATACCCACCTCTTGTATCTCCAGAAGTTTTAGAGTTTTTGATCCTGTGTTGTAAATTTTCAGTACACTACCTGTCAGTTTTTTGATAGTCACAGTGTTTTGGAGCACATATTGAGAGCTTTATCCATATGAGATTAAAGTACAAATTCAAGACAGCAACATAGGGACTGCAGCAATTTACCATTCATGTAGTGTTATGTTATTTTATTACTTACATTACAAAGTGCCTCACGTTCAGGATTCAACCAGAAATAAGGTCGCTTTTTTTATGGGAACACACAATATATGAAAAACTAGGTCAAAACCCATGCATATGTATAGGATGAAAGGATCATCCTTGGATCAAAGACCTCACAGCCTAACTGAGACTTTCATTCTAGATGCTACAGCGAATATGACATCTTGCAAAGCGAACACTCATTGCTCAGTTGTGTGCTTATTCTCAAAAGGGCAATCCAAGCTTGAATCTTGAGAGGATGGAGAATAAAATGTCCAGTCAGGCATTTGAGTTCCAGAGAGGACAAGGAACTCAGAAACCCCCAGAGCTCAGCATTTCACAACAGCCAGCTGTAGATTTCCATGCCAAGACTGAGGCTCTACTTAGACCTCTCAAGAACTGTAGTTTTCACCACGATAGGATCCCAAGTCCCTGAATGTCTCTCAAGTCTCTGAACCTCCAGGTGGGAGCTGGGGTAGTGAAGTCTCTCCCACTATAAGAGAAAAGGAGGTTTAGGACCACTTGATGAAGCTGAATAACCAGAAATTCATGGGACCTGATGACATGCATCCCAGGATTCTGAGGAAGCTGGCTGATGTTGTTGCTAAGACACTCTACATCAAATTTGAAAAGGCATGGCAGTCAGCCAAAGTCCATGGTCACTGGAAAAAGAGAATGTGATTTTAAAAAAGATAAGAAAGGAAAACACGGGGAACTAGAGAGGCTTATCTCTGTACTTGGGAAGAACACGGAGAAGATCTTCATGAAACCAGTGTTAAGGCACATGCAAGACAAGGAGGTGATCCAAGACAGCCAGCATGGCTTCATAAGGGCAAATCTTGCCTGACCAGCCTGTTGGCCTTCTGTGATGGAGTGACTGCAACTATTGAAAAGGGCAGATCAACTGATGTCATTGGCCTAGACTTCTGTGCAGCCTTTGACACAGTCCCACATGATACCCTCATCTCTGGAGAGATGTGGATTTGAAGGGTGGACTATTTGGTCAATAAGGAACTGGCTAGATGGACACAGCCAGAGAATTGTGGTCAATGGCTCTGTGTCCAGGTGGAGGCCACTGACAAGTGGTCTCCCTCAGGGCTCTGTCTTGGGAGCTGTGCTCTTCAATATCTTCATCAGACGGATTGAGTGCACCCTCAGCAAGTTTTCAGGTGACACGAAGCTGAGCAGTGCAGATGACACAACACGAGGACGGGATGCCATCTGGGGGGACATGGACAAACCTGAGAAGTGGGCCCACAAGAGCCTCATGAGTTTCAACAAATCCAGGTTCAAGGGGCTGCACCTGTGTCAGGGCAATTCCAGACATGAGCACAGATGGGGAGAGGAACTCATTGAGAGAAGTCCTATGGAGAAGGACTTGGGGTTTCTCATGGAGGAAAAGCTGGACATGAGCCAGCAGTTTGTGCTCACAGCCCAGAAGGCGAACCACAACCTGGGCTGCCTCCAAAGCAGCATGGCCAGCAGGACGGGGGAGGTGATTCTGCCCCTCTACTCGGCCCTCATGAGACCCCACTTGGAGTGCTCTGTTCAGCTCTGGGGTCAGCAGCACAGGAAAGACGTGGATGGACCTGTTAGAGCATGTCTATAGGAGGGCCATGAAGATGATCAGAGGGGTGGAGCACCTCTTCTATAAAGACAGGTTGAGAGGGCTGAGGTTGTTCAGCCTGGAGAAGAGAAGGCTCCAGGAAGATCTCATGGCGGCCTTGCAGTACTTGAAGCGGCCTATAAAAAAGAAAGGGAGAGCCACTTTTCATAGTGATAGGAGCAGGCAATGGGTTTAAACTAAGAAAGGAGAGATTTAGTTTAGGTGTTAGGAGGAAATTCTTTACTCAGAGGGTAGCGAGGCGCTGGCACAGGTTGCCCAGAGAAGTTGTGGATGCCCCATTCCTTGAAGTGTTCAAGGCCAGGTTGGATGGGGCTCTGAGCAACGTGATCTAGTGGGTGGCATCCCTGCGCTGGCAGAGGGATCGTAATTACATGACCTTTAATGTCCCTTCCAATATAAAGCATTCTATGATCAGGATGCTCAGGTGCCTACTAGAGATGTTTACAATTTCTGAACTGGTGCCAGTGGATAATGGATACAAAAATAAACATGGCCTTTTTTTCTGCCACTAGTTCTGCCCCTAACAATGTAATTGAAAACTGAAACATGCCATTTTGCATACACAAGGAAATATGTATTTACAGGTGATTTCAACACTGCACTGATTTTTCAACATACTCAGCAGCTACTCTAGATCATGAAGCACAAGACCATGAAAAAATTTAAGAAAAAAAATTAATGAATTCCTGGCAAGTTTTACATTCTCCTTTAAAAAAAAATTACATACACCCTCCCTTCCTCCCTTCCCTCCAGCAAATACCACTCATGTTTAAGATTAGATTATTTTTCTCCCAATTCCTCTTTAGCTGCCAGAGAGTGACTCATTGTCAGATTGATCTAATTACAATTACAGACCTTGTTCTTCTGGTGTTACAAGGGAAAACTAGGAAACGTAAAGGAAAAGGTCAATACAGAAAGACTCTACAAGTCAGAATATGTTAAACAGTGCCATTAGTGAGTTCTGTTGATTTTTCTATAGCATATTTTACAATAATGCAACAGAAATCAGTTACACTTCTCAGACACCTACCTGAAGGATAGGTTTTGTTTCTGTGCAACACATTACAGATTCTAGGTCTTTGGCATAAAAGTGAAACAAGAGTGTAATAGTTTATTAATATAGTTTAATAATAGCATCATGTAGTTACTGTTAGTAGAATAATAAAGATGAGCTATTCATGTAACATACATGTGCTATTTTGAAAGATTTATACATTTGGTAGCAGAAATAATTTAACACCAACTGTTCTCCTAAGACATTAGCAAAATGGGATTTTTTCAAAGTTATATTTGCAATGTTTAGCTTTTTAATATTTTTATTCTGAAGATAATATAATGCAAGCTTTATGTTAACTTATAGAACAAGGCATATTGAGCATATTGCATAGTGTCTAAGCAATGGATATAGTTCATGACTCTGATTTATACACTTTCAAGGCAAAAGTATACATAGAAAGAGTGAAATTCTTTTCATGAGAAGACCTATCTGTTGTTTGCCTTTAAGTTTTTCTAGAAGCCAAAGAGAATGGTCGAGTCTAAGGATCTTGCTTTGTCAGAAAGCTTATTTAATATTAGTAATCAAGAGCATTAAACTTGTACATTACTGTAATAACTTCTGTATTTTCATACACTTCTAATTTTCCCAGAGAATGTAATTAGATAGTAGGTGTTTAAGTGCACTATCCTTGTCACTGCCTTTATCTAATAGCTGACATTATGCAGCTAAATATGTCACCCCTGAGAGTTTTCTCAATTTGTTTTGAGATGCTGACATGGCTGTAAAAAAAAACCATGGCTGCCTTAACTGCTTTGCAGGGGAAACAATCAGTAAATCTTTCTGGTCTGGCATTTCAGAATCTATTAGCTTTACTGGAGAAGTTCAAAATACTGAACAAACACAATACTGATGCAGTAATAGTTTGGAAGGCATTATTAATTGGAAGTAGCAAAGCAGGTTGTTAGGGCTATTTACTGCTTAATTTTATCTGTTATGTTTCATTTTGGTTAAAAAAACAAAATGAAAACCAAAAGCATAAAGCTCATAACTGCAGATAATAAGATTTTGCCTTTTTAGTTTTGGAGAAGATATATGAAATATAGCAAGTAATATTGTTTCTTAGTGGTTAATTAAACAAACACAAAGAGGGTTAGGAACATCAAGTGCAGGTCACCTGAAAATCTGTACTACAAAGGGACATCTCCTGGTAGCCCAAACTCTTATTCCCAGGGAGATGCCTGTTACAGAACGTGACTGTCCTCAGCAGTGGCTAAGGCAGTTGCACAGAAGAGACTCAGTTCAAAACCAGAATAGAATAAATGAAAATGAGGAGTCAAGAGAAAATCAGAATTTCCATTGCAACATTTTTGTCATAAATAATGAAGAATCAAAATAATGGAAGGTATGAAAAAACCCCAAACCAATATTGAAAATGCGTGACTCATTTATATATTTAACTGAAAAATAAGTGCTTTTATATTCCAAGTCATCGAGATGTTAGATTTTGGCACTTGTAACAAAACTTTGAGTTAATCTACCAGTACATTGCACATGTGGGATTGATTTCATCTGGTAATAGGTATCTACAATGCAAACATTTACAGCTGAGCCAGTCATTCTGTATGGGGTATTAGTCATCTCACAGAATAAACTTCTGAATAAAGCACTCTCTAAATTTGCCTGGTTTTGCCTTTAAAGAGGATGACCACCTTACATGTAAGAAGTCAAAACTAATCAAATGCATTTTGTAGAAACAGCATTTTCCACAGAACTGCAGTTATGCAGCACTTGTCTGCCTCACTGAATAGTCCCATGAAAGTCTGCAGTGGTACTTCCTGACCTCTCTGAGTCAGCACTGAGGTTTAGAGAAGGTACCTAATTAATGTCGAAAATTTGAACCAGACAAAAAAATGTAACAGTGTCATAAGAGGTGTGAAAAGACTACGTGAAAGTAGATGCTAATAGATAAAGTCGCTCATGCCAAGTTGCTTTCTTCAGTGTAAATACTGTAAATCTCAGCAAAAAACATATACTTGGTATCAAAGCTGCCTCCAAGGAGACAGTAGACATTTATGTAAGTTTTTCAAAACACTTATATTTCTGACAATCTGAAATTTAGGATTGGATTCATGTAGCAGAGCTAGCCCTTACCAACATATTTACTGAATGCTCAACAAGTGAATTCCAGAGGAACCGACAGAAAAGATGTTGATAAATAAGATGTGATGCCCTGTAATGCAAAATAATGTGATAGAGGCTGGTAAGTGGCCTTGGTATGCTGACACACATTCTCTGCTCTTGTGACATTCTTCCTGCAGGTCCTGGTCCCTGCTACTCAGATACTATCCCTGAGACCCTGCCCTCCTCATACGTACCCCTACTTCCCCCCTTCATCTCCCCAGGATTTGCTTTTGGAACAGTTCTTGCAGGCACCTCCATCACCTCTTCCACTGAAAAGGCAGCAGGTTTGCCAAGACCTACCATTAAAACCACTGCAGCCAACAGGTTTAGCATCTTAAATGAGCGGCTTGAAAATGAGACCTGGGGAAGTAGTAACTGGCCATGTGGTGAAGTGTAGAACAATATGGAAACATTTGCAGCTGGGAGAGCAACAGCAAGAAGAGAGTCTGTTTATTTCCTAAATAATTGGAGCAGTCTCTCACCATGACAGCTCAATGACACTCCACTCTCTGGCTTGCTCAAGCCAACAAAAGCTCATGAGATGTTAGGATACACACAGAGAAGAAAGGAGAATAATACTGATAACAAGGCAATGTCTTCCTGTGAATTAGTGTGCAGTGTCATGAAGGACATCATGGAAGCACTGATCAGTTCCCAAAAGGATCACAAACTTTGAGAGGATTCCAAGAGGAACAACACAGACTTGTAAAAAACTATGGAGAGAGCATGAAAAGAAAGGAGTTGTTGCTCCTAGGGGGAAACTATAGCATGGAAGATGTACATACGTATAAAAGGTATATCAAGACCAAGACATCTGTCTTAATTTGTAACTCCAGAACACGAACACCCAAAGCCATGAATTTTAAAAGCAGGAATAGGAAACAGATTTTTCATGCAACAGGAAATTACACTATGGCATACATTTCTACAGGAGGTTTTGAACGCCAGTGTTTAGCAGAGACAAAAGAACTCAGACACTTTTTGGATATCAGTAATATCCATATTCATTATTTTTTAAGCCACTGCATTTTTGAAATGAAGCTGCTTGAATAAACCTATTTCTACACAGGAGCCAAGTCTTCTGGGTGGAGGTTAAGTCCCATATTGTTAGCAACATATTCCATGTAAGCCTACTCACCAGGCTATATTGATGCCTTTAGAAATTTCTGTTTCTGGCCACCCTGAAAAAAGACACTGTGGATCTCATCCAAATAATAAGCCTCCCAAAATGCCTAGCAAACATTCAAAGAAGAGTTAAACAGAACACTTCAAGATGCTTTAAAGTTATCATCAATTACAATCATGTTTTAAAATAATAAATAACAGCCACAAGTGAAGTACCTTAATTTTCTTTGCCTTCATTTTTCATTTTCTTATTTCCTTAGCAGAAAACTCTAGATAATATGGTCTGTACAACACAATCCACTCATCAAACTAATTACAGTATAAATTTCTACTCAATCTGTTTAGCTAAGCATTAGTTGGAAAGTTCTTGGGAAACCCTTACCAACATAGTGAAAACCTTCCTTTATATAAATCATTTGAAAGAATATAAGAAAGGGAAGAAATCCATTGAAATTTAGCTCTTAGAAAGCTGATGAATAAGCTAATCTGTTACTGAGTGACTCAATGTTCTATTGTTTAAAAATGGCATATGAACAAAACCCCAGGAGAATGCCATTGTTCTGAGCTATTTTCTTTTCTTAATTAGTCCTAATGCTATTTTATAAAACTATAATTCTCTTTTTTTAGGTATCTTCGATCTGAACACATACATATGCAAAATATAGAAAAGTAAGTACCACAAATAATTTCCAAAGTTAAAACTTGCACCTTAAATTGGAACTGCAGTACTGAGAAAATTACTTAATTTAGGCTTCTTTTAGGATATAAATTGAATATGGTAATTTTATTCATCAGAAACAATGGCACAGTGCACAAACATACAAAATCCACCAGAAATAAGGGAAGGTCACCAGGCTAATCACTTTGGCTTATTTCCCTTTTCTGTACTCCCATCTGCCTATTTTCTCTGCTCTTCATATTTAAAAGGAACAACTCGAACAAAGTTAGGCCAAAATTGACCTACTTTTTTTTGTTCATTTTAATTAATTTCTTTTTTCTTTGCAGCATCTCTGTAATTTCTATACCTTCTAGTTCACACATGGCTTCTCTTTAAAGCCAACTAAATAATGTCATGGTTTTTTGCCACTGATGAGAAAACCTGTAACAGTACAGTACTGAATCATCATCACCAGGGATGGGTCTTTGCATACAAACGGTGTCATATGCAGGACGGGTATCTCTACGTTGAGAAACAGGTCACCTTAAGCCTACATGAAATTAGAATTAGCAAGCCTGCAGATCAAGCTAATAGAAGCAGAAGAGCATATTTCAATAACGTGGTTTCTTGGCAGTGTATTCTTTCCACATAATTTTGTGCAAATAGATTCATTTCACTTCATATTAAAATGCAGCACTTTGCTCTGAATCCTCTCCTCCCAAGCCAGCACAGTCCACGTTACTTATTAATCAAAGACTGTGGAAAAGGAATTTTATCAGTAGGTGAGTACAGTCATTTGAGAGGAAAGAAAACAACCCAAAGTACAGAAATCAAATCAAGTGCTACAAAAAGTACTCTGTTCTGGTATCAGTGATGCCAACTTTTGAAAAAAAATATTTAAAATTTCTCCGAGATGGAAATGGAGCCAAAACTCACTGCAGAAACAGACAAACCTGGCAACTGCTTATAACAGAGCTCAAGACCTAATAACAGGCCAATCTGCCCGTCAGTTCCTGCAACTGGCAGGAATTTTCACATCAGTTCAAGAGTAACTGGGATGCACGGACCACAACAGCTGCCAGCTCATGAGGGCTCTGCATGCTGGGATGAGCAATGAGGAATCCAAGCTAGAGACTGAAATTGGAAGAGATCCTAAATGATGGCTTTCTTCCCCAAACCAACTTCTCCAAACTTTGTTTTATATTTTGCTATGAGTAAAGTATAAATAAAAATCTAACAGAGCTTTAATGAGAATTGAATACAGAACAAAGAAGAGATTATGTAAGCAGACCTAACTGGAAAGGGAAAATAAAAAAAAAATATAAAGCAATGACTCTTTAAAGAAAGAACTGCTTTTAGATTTATTGGCCCCACTCAGAAATCAAATCCTAGCCCTGACTGAACTGTCTTTCCAACCACTTTCTGTGCTTGGCAGGTAAGATGCGTAAGGAAACAGTTTGAGTGCAGTTGCCAACCTGAATTTTATGGGACCATGCTAGACTATCCTAATCACATTCATACCATTTTGCTTTGGCTTTCTCAGGTCTCTAAGAAGTAGATTTGCGATGCAAGGTGGCCCAATGAAAACAAAAGGAATAGAGAGCCTGGAAACAGACTCTGGCTCTGAAGCAGAAAAGTTGGTATTCCCTGTTATTTCACATGGATCCAAAACAAAATCAAGTGTGAGACAGTTTAGTTCAACTGCTTACACTCTCAGAGCTCACATGAGATAATCTGATGGTGGCAAACCAAGTAGCTGGGGCTGGATTCAACTTTCAAACACATGCAGGAGTGTCCTTTCTACCACTGCTCAGTAAAGCAGAGTGCAGCAGGTACTTTAAGTGCATTTCACTGCAAAGCTACATTCACATTTCCTCCAAACAGACAACAATGTGCTTTTTGAAGGCTGTTGTGGTGGGTTCTGAAACCTTCCAGAGAAGAACTGCATGAGGGCTCTGGATGAAAAGGAAAGACTTAACAGAACCTCCATCCCTCTTCCTTGCTGGTGGCTGGAACAGATTTCTGCACCTTACATTTCTGAAATTACAGGAGTTCTATCCTGTTTGGGCAGTACTATACAAGATGAGCAGAAGAGTACAGCCTGGTTTCTCCAGAAGAAGGGGAGAGGGAAGAAAGATATTGCAAAGAAAGGAATTCTTCATCTTTCCAGCACACCCTCAAAGAGGCTAAGCTGGAAACTGCAAATGTGGTAAATAGATGTGGGCAGAGTTTCTGGCAGTGATAGCTCTACTAGCTACTCAGACAATCTTGTCCAGAAGACAAGAGTGGACATCCTATACTACAGAAAATTCAAACTATAAACTAAATCTCATACGGCAGTTCCATCATTGCAGTCTTTCCTTCTAAAAAAGGAAAGCATTACACTATTGTGCTACGGTATGTCATGCATCCAGGACAGACGGCAAGGAAAATGTGATAGAAAAACTTTTTATTCTTAGAGAGGTACTATCTTCAGAGCCATATAGTTTCATAGGGTTAGGATCCTGTCCCAGACAGCATGGTTTGGAAATTTGCTGTTCTCTACTGGAGAAATGCTAATGAGCACAGCCTTTTACCCAAAACATCTAGATGTCTGGGGCTCTTGCCAATTTGTTTGTTTGTTTTTTTAATTAAGAAATAAGTTTGCTCCTCATGCTGAGAAGCAACTGGAGAGCCTGCTGTACCAGGGAACGAAGAGAAAATGTGAGTCACATTTGGCAGCATCTGCCATTACACACAGCAGAAGCTGCACTTAAGCCAGTGCTTGCTAAAGCAAGTGAACTAACAGAAATAGTCTTATCCATCAGCATCCCTGCATAGGTCAGAGCAGGCAGATGCAGCATATCAATTTGATCTGGGATGCTGTATCAAAAGACCTCAGGAGGGCTTTCACAGAATGATTTCAGTAACTCTTGAAAGCCCCCAGGCTATTTGAACTGAATAGCAGATGTAGGGATAGATGATACTCCTCTCAGGTACAGAATGGATTGTCTTTGTTGGAAATGCCACTAGACATCTCAAGGAAGGAAGAGTAAAATTAAGGCTGTCCTTTCCCTTTTTCCTGAGGCTATAGGATGGAAACTGGGATGCAGGTCTGCAATCAGAAGCATCTTTGCCTTTGACCACAAAGGAAACAGTCACAATCTGGATCACAATTCAGCCTGTGTCTAGAGTCATAGCCTGGAATCTGGAGTAGGAAAAAAATAACTACTTAGAAGAAAATTGTAGCACTCCCTTTAGTGCTCCTTTGCTTTCCCAGGTACAAAGCCTGAACATTTGGAGATGTTGTATACCTCACTCAATAAAAAGGTATTTTTACATTAAAAAAGTATCAAACACATAAAAATACTGCAAAAACATAACTGTATAGAATTCACCATAAAAAACCCAGTTGTTTTTCTTGTAATAAAAATAAGACAAAATAAATCTAAAATCAACTAACCATCATTAAGAGAAACAAGATAACACGAATCATAGAATAGTTAAGGTTGAAAAACATCTTCAAGATCATTAAGTCCAGCTGTTCAACCCTGGACCACCACGTTCACCATCAAACCATGTCCTCAAGTGCCATATCCATACACAAGTTTTTTGGAATACTTCCAGGGATGGTGACTCCATCACTTCTCTGGGCAGTGTGTTCCAATTCTTTACAACCCTTTCTGTGAAAAGAATTTTCCTAATACCTAATCTAAGCCTTCCCTGGTGCAACTTGGAGCCCTTTCCTCTCATCCTGTCACTTGTTACCTGGGAGAAGAGCTAATGAAGAAGACCAGACCTGAAGAGAGGTGAGATACAAAATATAGAAACGAGAAAACTCTTTGATTTTGGTAGCGCTATATAAAAGCAAGAGTGAGAGCACTGAACCCTAATTTGGTGATGAAAATAGGTTTCCTAAGCTGAAAAAATGGGATCTGCATCAAACAAGTGGAGAGGGCTTCTCTGTGGAAGAGTACATACTCTAGGAAGAAGTAAGACAGGGAATACAGAGATGGGTATTAATTTGAAGGGATTCACTAGTACACACATAGAACTACCTTATTTCTGTTTGGGAGTCTCTGGATAGAAGGATGCACACAGGTGTTGTGTACCATATAACAATAAAACAGGTAATGTCAATCCTCCTGTACACACATAGCAAAGCTGACAGTCTACTGCCAACAAATCTACATTAAATTTAACTACATAAAGCAACTTTAGTTTTCTGGATGTCTGATTATCTTACCTATTTATCCACACTCATATTTACAGCACCAGTGCATATTTAGCAACCATTCTTTCTTTATGTCTATATGCATATCTACATATACATGGATAAATGAGAAACATTTACATCTTCTGGCCTTCCTTCCAGTTATGTAATTGTTAAGCAATGTCTTCAGCTGTTACCCCTCTAAAACTATTCTTCTGATCCTACCTCACTTACAGTTTTCTGCATCTTGTTTTCATTATGCTGTAAAATTGAAGCAGTGGAGGAGGAGAGCTGTAAGAAAACCATTTGTTCAATGAAGAGCCCCTCAAAATAGCAAATATGTTTTATTGAGCTCTTTTGGTAGAAGCCATGCTCTTCTGAAAAGCTAACAAAGGAAGTTTTCTCTCTCTCCCGGTGGAATAAAATTTCATTTTTATACACATACATAGATAGCAGAAATAGATGCTTGATTTCTTATAAATATAAATATATCCAAAACCAAGTAACTGTTGTACTGTGTCATAAATATAGTTCTGTTTTTATGAGTGTCATATCTTTTGCTGATTGAGTGCCAAAATCTCTTCTCAACCATTTCACTTCCAAGACAAATTGTCAGTATCCCCAGTGGCACGTATTAATTTATAGATGAGCAGGATCTTCATGGGATTACCAGCTGTTCTTCACATTTACATCCTTTGCCAAGATAATCTTTCATAATGTTTTCTTGAACCACTCAATTACATGGAAAAGCCTCTGTAATGACCGGTCTTTGGCTCACCTTGCTCTCCTGTGGGAATACTATTAAAGCATAATTCTATGGGTTGGAAAAACATATGTGAAGATGTAAGAGTTGTCTCGGAAATACTTGGCTCCTTGTACAAGGAACAGCAGGATCTGCAAAGGGCCATATCTCTCTAGCACATTTACCAGTATTGTTGTCAGGATTATCATATTAACTCTAGAGCAATCTATTGTGTGAAGTACTTCTCATTTGACACATAAGTCATGGCCTATATTCCAAAAAGCTTTTCTCGTAAGTGTAAAGGAGACATGAGACAACATGCAGGCAGACCAGAGAGAAAAAGAAGCACCACAACTATGTTGGCTTGGTGCACTGCCCCGTGTGGTGTACAAGTGGCCCAGCTCCCACACAGGTTCGCAAACAGAGTTTTAAGAAGGATTTAAAAGGAAGGTTGTTGCTGCACTCTGGCTGTTTACAAAGAATTTTTCTAAAGTGTGAGGCCCCAACTAAGAGAGATCAAAAAGGAACTTTCAAATCTAGGAATTTGGGATTGGGGAATGGAGAGATGGAAGGTGAGTGAGTATGCCAAGAAGTGTACATGATAAGAAAGGAACAGGCTATTGAGGAAGTTGCACGTGAAAATAAAGACCTTACATTTAATGCAGCAAAAAACACAGGCATGGCTTGAGGAATGAAAAAAGAATATGACTGATGTGATGGATGAGGAAAATGATCTCTACAGTAAAGTTTGGTACATCTGAGTGGCAGGACTGTACTTCTTTCTCACAAAGAAGCATTTAGTTCAGTGTCTCTGCTGAATCCAGAGGGATTACTTTTGTGAGTTAAGAGTCTCCTGTGTCAGATAGAGCTCCACGAACTTTCGCGTGCTTCCTATTGAACTGCATTTATCTGAAGAATTCAGTTTTGGGCACTGCATGTCAAAGAGAGCATAGACCAGAGAAGAGAAACAAAAAATCATCATGGATATAGAAAACGTTAATTGCAAAGGAAAACTGGATGAAGAAGGACTGTTAATCTAGAAAAGAGCGGGCTGAAACCTGAGAGTAGTTTCCAAATGTATGTTGTAATGAGAACGGAAAAATCTTTTTTCCACAGCTGAGGAGGACAAGAGGAAATGAATTTAATGTGCAAGAAACTTCAGACTACTCTTTAAAGAATGAACTTTCTAATGTTAAAACATAGCAAAACAACTGTTGCACGATGAGATTGCGGGGTCTCTGTCATCAGAGGTCTTCAAGAAGAGAGTACATAAACATCTCTCAGAAGTGACATAGATCTACCTCATCCTACACTGTGGCCAAGGAAATGAAATATAGTTTACAGGAATTCTTTAAAACCTATTAACCTTCAAATAACCAGTTTATAACTCGTAATACAAGGTATTCTTCATGACGTGATCAGTACAATGAGATTTATATCATCAAATTTTACTTCTGTAACCTCACTTAAAATACTGTTTCATGAGTCCAAATACTGTGCTGTGCTTTTTCAAGTGTCTTTTACTGATTAAAATAAGAGTCAGTTAGAAAGCTGAGACCTGAAGGAGATCATTACTGTTCAGGTCTTGCTTTACAACTACTTCACACACTGACAATGGGAGATGCAGTACAGAAGTTTTTCTTGCAATAAGGTAAAGGTATAGTCCCTGGAGCTGTGACAGGGTGGGATAAGTAAGCGAAAGATTGTTACCTGGGATCAGTTTTGTCCCAAAAAGTAAAATGAATACACTCTCCAGCAAGATGAACCACTATCATAGTAACTGTTGCTGATTAAGAACTATCATCTTTCCTATAAATTAAGCCAAAACAATAAACAATCATATTTTAATTTGAAAATAGCTTTTAAAAAGCCCAAAGACTACCTGGTTCCCAGTATGTCATGTTCTTAAATAACTATGGCTACACTTAAAACAGAAATTTGATATTTCTTATTTCTTCAAATGCAGCTTTACACTCAAGTTCTGTGGGCACTGTAATATTTTCAAGAAATGAAGTTTCCTGGACAGTTGGAAGTGATTAACCTTTATGATACTTTGAGATTTTAGTGGGTTTGAGGAACTACAAAAAGCAAATACCAAAGGACTCAGATTTGGAAAACACTATTCCCATTCATGTCACCAAACTTACTACAGACACTTGAAAAGCAATGATTAAAAATAGCTAGACTAGATGCATGTGTGTC
This sequence comes from Pachycephala philippinensis, assembly GCA_013397055.1. NCBI lineage: Eukaryota > Metazoa > Chordata > Aves > Passeriformes > Pachycephala > Pachycephala philippinensis. Next base: position 866,293 of record VWZT01013261.1, read on the forward strand.
AAGCTGCAAGTGTTCCCAGAGGGTAATCACACAGATGTCCAAACTCACACAACGGAAATTACAAGGCAGGGTGCCTGCCACGAAAGAGACATTTTTCCTTCACACAGAAAATGGTAGACAGTCTTCAGAAAAATGCTGAGGCCTTGTTCACACAGATTAAACGTTCCAGTCCCTGAGGGTCCTTATTCTAGCAAAAACTGTGAGATAAATAAAGACAGAATATCTGAAAAGAAACAATTCTTCCAAATAAACCAAAACAGCATTATTGGAAATCTAAATACAAACAAATCGCAGCTGAGGTCAGGATGCTGCTTTTAGTTCCCATGCCAAATCTTCCAAAATCAACATTGTGGTTTGGCTGTATGTTATCAATAACTGCTTGCCATGCATTCATCTGACATGACTCACTGACACTCAGCTTCCTTCCTGCACTTCCTTTGGCTCTCAAACATAGCTCTGTATTCAAACTTAATTAGTACTGATGTCACACACCGGCCTCTCGCAGCAGCACCAAGTCGAGCCCGGCGCTCACACAGGCAGAAGCTGACAAGTAGGTATGGCCATGCACACTGGTAATGTGCCTGGCTTTGAGAGCCTGCCAGGGATACAGAAAGAGCATGAAGTTATTGAAATCTGAATTTTAAAATCAGTATTAATGCTGGGTAAATGTAAGTGTCTGAATGGATCTCTCTGGCCTGTGTGCAAAAACACGAATGCAGCTGAGGAGCCAGGCCATATGGCTCAGGCAGCTCAACCTTTACACTGCTAATCTGCACAGTAATAGTCTTTAGCTCTTAAACTTTCTCACTTTAATCATGAGCACATGACACATTTTTTGTGGTTTTAAGAACTTCAGATTATGACCCCAATAGAAGTTTTATATAATTTATTTGAGAAACCAGTAGATATCCAGGAAATTCAGACAATACAGGATACACTGTCTCTGTCAGTCTGTGAATTTCATCATTTTGGCAGGCGGGCAATACTAAGCTGCAGCTATTAAAAAAAAAAAAAAAAGAGTACAAATAGCAAGTTACTGCTGAAGATGTCAATGCAAAGCAGTTGCTTTCAGGGAAAAGGAAGGCTACATTTTCTGAATACTGACTTCCAAGCTACTTTGTTGAATGTATGTTGTTATTTGGAACAACTATTTATTACAGATGTGTTTGCCAGAGAAGTACGGCAAACATTAAGTATAATATAAAAACAAACAAAAAAGCCGCTCCGCAATTTCTGTTTCCGGAGACAGCTTTGAACTGGGTTTGCTACTGCTAAATGTTTTATACCAAAAGCTTTTTAGGTTCATAATTCTTCACAAACACTAAGTAAAAATAGACTTCTGCCCTTGAGTCTTAAGCCAACATAAAATATTTACAAGGATGGCATGACAACCAGCATGCTTCAGTTTCTGTAAGAAGTTGGAATTCCCCTGATAAGTGGAGGTTCTGTGAAGTGTTATCACACTATTTATATCAAGTGTTATAAATGAAATTCTTATGCTGAGGTATATGTATCCAAAGAAAATACAGCCTACTTAAACAATATTTTTGCTCTTGATTTTCACGCAAATCAGCTTTTTCATCTGCCAGCAAGTTCTTTCTGATTATTCTGCAATTATTTCTAATTTCTCTGAAGCAGCACATTAACTAAACAGAAATAAATTATTTTCCACTGTGAATAAACTGACTCCATATCCATGACATCATTTCCACTGGAGTTAAAATGTGAAGGACTCCTGTTCTGAGTTTTCTGAGGGATGAGGTGGACCTGAGTGGTAACTCATGACCATGTCACAGACAAAGTACAGAGATCAGATCCATACAGATCCTTGTGAAACAATGTTGGATGTTTGTGTTATATATTCCTACATCATAATCACATGAGAGCATGGTGCAGAGACAAGCCAGTGGCTCTGTGTGATGTCAGCCAAATGAAGTCAGGTTTTTAACCTCACTCTCAGTCCTGGATCTGTCAGCAAAGCTGGCAATGGAGAAGTAAGGATGCAGAATGGATGTGATAGCAGTCATGGAACAAGAAAAATTATAAAGAAGACATACAGTAGACCAGAGCGATATTCTAGTGAAGAGATGAAACAAGACACAATACATTATCAATACACCCCAGTGAGGGATCAATTATCTAAAAATTGGGAACCTATGGTCTAGGTGCTTGCGATGCTGCTGAACTTTCCCCCAGGCACTGTGCTCTGAGGCCTTGAAGAAATTCCTGTGGAAGGACTCCTGCAAAGCTCCATGGGAACAGATGTATCCCCAGACCTGCAGGACTAGAACTAAAGCCTTCATTTGCACAGTGTCTTCTTACACCACGTTGACAACACTGTTCTCAAATACTCAAGTAGCCACTATTTTGCCTGTTTTCCCATTACGTGCAAGTGTATGTCTTAAGTTGCAAGTGTATGTCTTAAATTCTTGGTCCCAACAGTGAGCCTATGATGTAGCAATGATTTGCAAAACACTTGCAGAGAACCTTCAGAGCAACAGTTAATGATAGGATATCATGTAACATCAATATACTCACTCAAAAGCCATGAATCAAACGGAACAAACAAGCCACAATTCTAACCAACATCTTCTTGGGAGGTAAAATAACAACAACAACAACAACAACAACAACAACAACAACAACAAAGACGATCTTCAACAATAAAAGCCATTATGCCTGAAAGTCCCTGATCTATCTTCTGTCTTTCAATATGCAAAGTTCAACAGGAGTTCCTTGGATAAGGTGGGCAAAACAGAGAAAATCGATGCCTTCACCCCAGCCATCAGTAGCATTGATGCATTCTTCAAAGCTCTTGCAATTTTGTGCCAAATCCTGCTGGAGATCATTGTGCTGAAGGACATTCAGGGACTGAACTGCCTCCAGGAAGCCACTATGCCTTATGTTTTACCTGTGCATCCCCCAAAAGCCCAGTGCCCACTGTCTGGCTATATCCATCCCCGAAACCGAGATTTTAATCTACTGTATGCTTTGCTAAGGAGTTGGTTTTGATCTTCACAATGAGAGATTCAGGGCATTAGTTTTCAATATAAAAAGCAGCATAACAGCACATTGGCAAAATGTCAGGTAAATACATAGGCTCATTCCCACACTGTGCAGCATTATCATCAGGAGAGCTCTGGGGGGAGGAAACTCTGAAAAAGGAAACTCAGAACCAAAAGTCATTATGGTCATAATTCATATACAAGACAAAGCAAAGCGTCTATTTTAAAAATTATTTAAAGAGAGATATGCCTGAACACATAATTTCCCCAGGGATGGCTGGGTCTCTGGCAAGCACTTAAAACATCCATGCTTCTGGGATAAAGTTTTTTGAAGACAAAATGCTACCATACTGATTAGCATGAGAAGGATAATAATTGATTTTCAAAAGCACATAATTTCTGGAAGTTCAAGCTAGTCAAGAAAAGTGGTACCATATGCCAAATATGATGGACACTGATGAGGATCTGGCCTTGTCTCTTAGGATTCAGTTCGAATTCAACAGGAGCAGAGTTTGTGAGAAAATACTAACTATTTAGTAATTTTGAGTCATTTGCTGCAGGAAAAACAGAACAAAACCAGCAGATAGCAAGCAAACAAAACCCTAAATCCCAAGCCATCTTTGGTTGCTTTTCCTCTCTTGCATGCATGGTGCATGAACTGTGCAACTCTGAAAAGTTTAAATAATTCCGGAATCAGAACCTGTCTTTCCCACCCTTAACTGCAACTCAGTCTTGCTCTGGATCCTCTCAGAAGGAAGGCCCATATGGGGTCTTCTCCTCACATAGCTCCCCTCATAGCTCACTGAGAGTTTCAATGAAGGCGTATCTGCCAGGTATGGGGCACACACCATCCAACAGGGCACTTCATCATTCCTAGCAATCCACCACCCTTATTTATACCCAGATGTGTCTATGGATCATCCCCAGTTATTTTTACCATATTGTTACCTCTAAGGCTTCCAAAATTCCTACACAAGTTTCATGTCTACTGGCTGTCACTCTAAAACTCAACCTTTTTCATACCCAAGAAGTTGTGCAAATCATTTTTCCCAGCCCATCTTCCACGTATGCATCCTGCAGTGGATGCGGGAGCTGAGCATGCTGATGATGATATGACAAGTCTAATTGTATAATTATAGCCATCTTAAAGGGAAAGCCAAACTTTCATATGCCTAAAGGGAGTGGTTTAACAAATTTATATGCAGATGGAAGCATATCAAGAGCAAACAGCTAGTCATTCACAGAATAAATATTCCCACAATAAGTGCATAACAAGGAGCGATGGTAGAGCATGCAAAGCAGATGGCTGATCTGTGCAACTGAATGTGTGGGTCCCAGCAGCCTCATTTATGCTTGCACTTTCCCTTTTTTAAACTTTAAAGAATGAAAATAACAAAACAAGCAATAAAAACAAAACACTGTCCCCTCTCCCCCAAAAAAACAAAACCAAAAAAAACCCAGCCAAAACCAAAAAGAGAAAGAACAGGCCATTCCAGGAGATGAACTGCTGATCCACTGAATGAGAACTGCAAGACAATACACACTGGAAATCAGGATGCCCTGGGATTTGCTGTGTTGAAATGCCTACCACAAATGTGTACCTGTCAGTCAGACTGGGGGAACTGTTACCCTTAAGACCCTCAGCCATGTGCTCCAGCTGAGTGAGGGATCTTCTTAGCTGCCAGAAGACTTTGCTTTGCCAATGCAACCTTTGCAGACAGAGCTGGGTATAAACTGGGAGGCTGCTACTGGCTCTCAACCAAGTTATTGGGATGCTGAGTCACTAAAAAGTGCAACTACACTGATTTTAATAGGACATCTATCACAGCACCCTGAATGCCTCAGACAGCAAGGTTCAAGATGTACCTTACTGTGTTGTAAGTTTGAAGAAGCAAATAGTATTGCAAATAATGGTATTTTGTATATTCTGGGTTAGGTAGGAAGAAGCAAAGCAAGTGTTAATGGGAGTACACAAGGGAGTCTGGCACATCAGGGAAGACAATCTTGTGACAGATGGTGCAGGACTGAAGATCAAAAGACCTGGTTGATCCTTTCAGTACTGTGAGAGACATCATGGAGGATGCTGGGCAATCACTTGCATTCTGACCTTCTGCCTTCCAGCTGCAAAATGAAGATAGTGAAGCCCACGAAGTGTCCTTCTTAGGTCTGAAAACTTAAATATTGCAATTCACCTCTTTGCATGTGGCTGTCTTTCTCCTGACAAAGCAGGGAATGCGAATATTCCAGAATCAGGTGAAATGTATTATTACAGAAATGCCTGTCAGGAAACGCTGGATGTGAACTCAGTCATGTCTACAGAATGCTTTCAGGTCCCTGCTCTAAATGCTAATCATCGTTAGTTTATAGTTGAGAAGGTCTCATGTCTGCTTATATACAATGACAATAATACAGTCAAACCTGCATTCAAAAAGCAGGGCAGGGTACCCATTTCAGTGTTTTGTCCTCTTATTTCTCTCATGGTGATTTTTCAAAGCTATAGAAAATTTACAGCTTGGTTTGCTGTAAAATTTGTTTTCAGCAAACCCTCTCTTCAAATTACCGAGTATTTTAGATGTGCCATATGGTACATGATTTTAGTTTCCCACATGATTTTTGTTTACCTCATAATGACCTTGATGTTTTCAGAGCTGGAGAATGTCTGATACCAGTAGTTCATTTAAGAGCTTGAGGGGACCTTTTTAACATAATTTTTAGTGTCCTAGTGTATTACAGGTCTTAAAGGGGAAAAAACCTACCACAGGCTTGTTTGATATAAGCATGTCTACCATGCGCATGCACTTCCTATCAATTTGGTTTGATATCAAGATTGGCCCAGATGACTTTATTGTCAGGGGAATCTGGACCTACTCTAGTCCTTACTGCAGGTTTTTAGTTTAGTCTGAGATCATGCATTAAGTCTTGGAATTAATTTCTATTGTTGAACCTTTTGAACCTCTGACACTGTGAAAAAAAATAATCTTCAGCTTCAACCACTATGGCCTGTATCTCAAATGGTCTGGAAATTATGGATATTTAATGGATATTACAGATATTTCTCAGAAAATATTATATCATGTTTATACCTGCCGTGAATAATGCAGAAGTACTTCCTCTGAGAGCACTCCCCAAGAAGCCCACCCGAACTAGGATATACACTCCTGGGACACCACCACTTCAGCCACTGTGAGAAACGTTGAGTTACTTCTTCTGCAACCACCTTTGTAAGACTCCCCACTAAAGATCAATCTTGTCCAATAGGCAGTGACCGCGTGGGCAGCTTGGCCACAAACTTCTAACGGAGAGACAACAGAAAAAATATTCACTGTCCCAATGTACTTTGTGTCAGATAACAACAAAACCCACCATACTCTCATCTGCCACATCCCAAGAGAATGGCATCGCAGGAGGACAGCTAAGTGTGTGACACACACACCAGCCAAGAGGAACGGAGCCACAGGTATAACCGCAGACTAACCAGGACTCTGGGGAGCAGAAAAACGTTTTTTTTTTCCCAAGAGGCACAAGCTATTCTTGCTGATGGGATTTCAATCAGTTCCCAGCAGCTGGAACTCCACATCACAGAGGCATACACAGCTGGACAGTTAGGCACCAAAATCAGTCTCTCTCAGTATAAAAGGCCACCCAGTAGAACATGACAAGTATACTCAAGCTAAATGTCTTAAGGAGTCCTCTCAGAGGTGAATAGAAAAAACCAGCGGTTAGCAGAAAAAGTCATTCTTCTGATATGTCTTAATAAAAATATACCCTGAGGAGAGAAATGCCAATAAATCGACTCAGAGCTACCTACTACTCAAAACTCCTGAAGAGACTGTAACAAAAGGAGGCTCCTCAGTTAAGCAAAGTCAACAACTGTGCAAACCTCTGTCAGCGAAGAATCAGACAATCCTGACCCTGGGTTGAATTCCTGCTGTGACACAAGGAATCAAAGGCAAGTCCTTGGTGAACCTTCAGATATACGCTCAGAAAAAAAACACCTGAAGAAAGCAGGCAAGAAATCCTTGAGGCTTTGGTACAGATACAGCTTGGGAATTAAAACTCATTATAACCATTTACTGCCAAATTATTCTTTTTCTTTTCTTTATTTTGCCACAAGGGCTAGGGTGAACAAGAGACCCTTAATCACCCCAATCAGGTTCCCTGTTTAAAGAGTTCATTAAAAAGTAAGGGTACAATCATACCATATTACACTTCGAGTTTATGTTAGTTGTTTAAGCTTTCACTAAATTCACTCTGCAAACAGACTGACTGACTGGCTGAAAAGCCAGTGCAACACAGAACATAGTCTGTAAGAATACAAGGATTTGCATCTCAAAATGCTCCAACTGTACAGTCCAGGATCACCACTGTCTAGAAAGACAGTGATGTCTGACATCAAAGCACAGTTGTGTTAAGATTGCACTGCCTGAGCAATGAGCAAGGAATAATTTACAGAGCCATGGCTATAGATAGACATCTCATTAGGCAGATTATCTGAGTTGAAATTTCAAGAACCTTTAGTAAACTATTTTTACACATGAATCAAGGACGACTCCATAAAAAAACCCCAGCGATCAAAAGAGGTCAAGGCTTTGGATTTCGCACTGCATCCTGAGCTGGTGTGTCAGCAGAGTGATGCTGTGCACTGCTGGGAGCTGCTCCCTCCCCACGCCGATGTAAAGGGAAGAGTGCCACCTGCTGAGGTCCTGCCAGCCTTCCTGCATCAGTCCTCTCATCATCTCTGTCGCTCTGGCCGCATCGCACCCTCCTCTGCCCGTGTGGTATTCCACATTGCTCCGGGGTACCACGTGCCTTCTATCAACAGAGCTTCCCGCTGTGCTGGAGTTAGTGCAGGGAGTGAGGAAGCATTCAGCCTAGGAACTTAAAAGAGAATAGGACTCCCTTTTCACCTGAATCGGGCTGCAAATCTCCTGGGAACCAATCTGGCAGGAACTGTGTTTTGATGGATTTTCTATTTATCTGTACAGGGATCCTTTGTAGTGTAGGCACAACCATGGACTAATTTTAATCAATTTACACAAACTGAAACACATTTCTTAGGATACTCTAGGAGCAAGGACAAACAGGCTACAGGAATTAATACCATTAATGGAACTGTGACTTTTGCAACTATGATTGCAGAGAAGATGAAAATGAACATGAAGGATAACATCCACTTCAGTGTCTGTGCAACTCGCCAGTCCCATGGGCATTACAGAGAGCCCAGATTCTGCTATGGCCTCAACTGCTAAAAGTCTTTTTGGTTTTTTTTTCCAGACGAACTTGTGAGACATGTAACTAGCTCTGAACATGCTCAAATTAATATTTAGTGTGCAGGTTGAGACACTAGATGAAACAAGGAGCCTGGAAACCAGGACCTACAAGAAAAAGCTAGATGAACCAGATTGACCTGCAGAGGGAAGGCAGAAGGTAAAGAACAAGAACATAACTTGTTCTGCATACTGATGATGAACACAGGAAGATATCTTACACTAAGAAAGCATAGTAAAACTTTCTAATGATCAGTGGAGTACTGAAACATATCATTTGAACAGGCTCTATAGTCTGTTAGTGGGGGCCTTAAAAAAGATGATGGACAAACTTACATCAGGGTGCCACAGGTATAGGTGATTCTGATGTGGTAAAGGGGAATAGCCTAGAAGTCCTCCTGGGTCTCTCAGACTGTAGGTTGCTCCAGTTCCTCTCTGAAGCTGCGCTAACTCGGTTTCAGTGCAGACTCACCCTCCTAGATGCAAACTCCAATTTGTTAGCTCAAGTTTTAAGACATGCAAGTCCTTCTAGAAATTTTCAGTTCAATTTGCAGCCTGCTGGCTAACCCAAAACGTTCTCAAGCTTTAATTGAGTGGTTCATCTGAAAATTTGTACTAGGACATTTTGTAATAAAGAAGCTTCAGCCACTTTTGTTTCTGACCATTTTGGTTTTGTATCAAACGATTACTCATTATAAATTTTAATGCAATGCATGCAATACTGATTTAAACAAGGTCATCATTATGACACTTGTGTGCTTCAGATAAAATGTGACCTGTCTCCTACAGTGTATTATCAGCAAGCCCCATCTAACAATTCATCTCAAAATCACTACTTTATCACTCTGTGTTCAGTTCTGGGAATTTACAAAAAAAAAAAAGGCCCTATGAGTGGAAGCAAGATAGAAAACTTTACCAAATAATTTTTCTGAAGTTGTACTTCCCTTGTGTAAGTGCACATCACTTTCACAAATGGCTACGTACATCCCAGGACAAGGGGGTGGCAGTTGGGCAAAGCTGCCTCCTCCCAGTAGAAGCACAAGAAAAAGTTGTACCTTGAGAGGGATTATCTCTGTTAGAGAGATGGGATGCACAATTTGCTCCATTCATTTGCATAAAAAATGCTCTCCCTGTGCATTGTGTGGGCCTCTGCTTCTGGTGTGTTACAGATGGAAGTTCCGTCTTCCTCAGCGTGGGAAACAGGCAAGAGCAGCGTACAGGCTCTCCAGAGTACAAAGAGCCAGAGGCTGGTATTATGAGAGACCTTTGCACCACTGCTTAAGTGGGACCAGGGGTCTGACTCTGTCCAAGCTCTGAAATGCCACAGAAGCACTTTGTCAGCACAGGCAGGACACATTTTTAATTATACATCTCTGGTAATATTTGAATCCCTTTGCTTTGCTCTTGCTGTGAGCAACAATTGTAGAAGTCAAAGGCTCCATCTCAATCATGCGCCGTCTGATCAACATGTGAAATAGCTGGGAAAACCCTGTCTGAATAAAAATTACAGAAGTACTAAAACAGAGGCCAAGATGAAGAAAATGACTAATAGCTACTCTAGAAGAGGAATTATGATAAAACCATAATATAGAACATATTCACTCTTTTTTTTCCATGCTGTTGTAATAAATAAATCGCAGGGCCATAAAAAAGAAAATGCAAACCTCTGACCAGATGGGCAGACAGATAAGGTATGATTGTACATACTTCCCTGAAGAAAACTGTGCTCAACCAATCCCACAAACAAAAATACAAGAGACAGCCTCATAGAGTTGAATTCAGCACATTCCTGCCATTCTCATCCATGGGAGCTGGTGTACTCTATCATCTGTTCTTTCCTGTGGCTGCTATAAAACACAGTAGAAAATAGTACTGTCACCCGATTATATAAACCGTGTGTTGCATCTAAAAGCATGAGCCCAGTGGATGGTATAAAACATGCAAAGAGAAGAAAAGAGAGGGAAATTGTTTCCCTTTTGCACTTCACTGAGTACAAAGTTAACTGCATGGAAGTGAGGTTCTCTTTCTTTATATTTGCATAGGCATGGTATAAGTTAATGGTATGCTTCCCAATCACCTCTGGTTATGCATGTAAAGAGATTCTTATTTTCATAACTTGAATCTCGTATCTATGGACAAAGAATCAGGACATTTCAGTTTGTCTTGAAAAGCAATGCATTTCTGAGGCTGTGTGCTACCACTGAAATATAAGTCAGCAAGTTAGTGTTTATTACTAGCAAGACTGCACTATTATGAAATGAAATTGTGTTCCTGCAAACAGTCAGTGTTATCAGAAATAGAACACTGAAGCGTTTCTGCAAAAGAATTCAGTCAGAAGATCTGAAAATTAACATAACAACAAATGTCACTCTAGAATATTTCAATTTTGATATGATAAATATGTCTATAAAAGTCAAGTAGCACACGTAGGATTAATTTGGGAGGTATATACTAATTAATCAATGCCAGCCTGCAGCCTTATTTTGTCACTACAGCTGGACCTAGATGGCAAATCTCACTATGTGAGCTTGGGACAGTTATAATGAGAAAGGGATTGGCCTGGCTCAGAAAAGTGCTCACTCCATAAATTTTGCTGGCAGTCTCTGCTCATGGGGTTTTGGCAAAATCACCACCAAGCCCAGCTGCTCTGCTGCTGCTGCCAGCCCTGGTGGACCTGCTGGCTGCCCTTGCAGAGGTGGGTGACCTCTATTTCCCAACTGCTCCTGTGGCTCCTCCCTTGTTCAAAGCTTTTGTTGCAATATAAACAGACATTATCAGTTTGAACTCCATAAATAGCCATGTAATGCCGAGCAATAAAAATAACCAATTCTAGTCTCCTTTCAACACAGATTTGGACTTCATATACCTTTTGAACTACATTAAATGAAGTTTACTCCAAAATGAGTTGGAAACTTCAATTTTATTTTATACTGTATACAAAAAAATGCATATAAATTATCTTGTCTACATCCATCCGAAAATAATCAAATATTTTAAAGTTATTTTTCAATGGTGTTTTATGAATAAAACAGCTCTTTCCTTTCTTACATAGATAACTCAATGAGTTTTAAAAATAAAATACACAAAGCATGTCCCTAGCCTCCAGGTAATCCTTATGAAAACTAAATTTAAAAAATGAATTTGATGCAAAATACTGTGTTAAAAGGATATCATTAATATAATTTTAAATTAAATAAATATTTTCATAGATCAAGTGATTTAACCATAGCAGCTCAAAATAATTTTAAATGCTGCATAGCTACATTAGGATTATCATCTTCAGCTGATGACAGCATTTTTTGTCAGAAAAAAAATGGAATCAAGCAATTAATTAAAAAAAAGACTTGTATTGGGTCTGGCTGAGATGGAGTTTATTTTCCCCATAGCAGCCCTCCATAGGGCTGTACTTTGTAGCTAGAAAGATGTTGATAACATTCCACTATTTTGGCTACTGCTGAGCAGCCCTCGAACAACACAAGGCTCACTCTCCAACCTTACCCCCTGAATCTCAGTGGCCAGTGGGCTGGGGGTAGACAAGATCTTCAGAGGGGACACTGACTTTGGCTGGGACAGCTGACCCAAACTTGCCAAAGGGATATTCCATACCATATGATGTCTGCTCAGCATTGAAAGCTAAGAGAGAAAAGGAGGAAGCAGGGAAGGGCCTTTGTTATGACATTTGTCCAAAGCAACCATTACATGTGCCGAACCCCTGCTTCCCAGGCTGAACACTGCCTGCTAATGGAAAGCAGAGAATAAATATTTTGCTTTCTTTTGCTTCTGGATGCACAACCTTTTCTTTTGCTTTATTAAACTGCCTTTATCTTGACCCACATGTTTTTTTAAATCTAATTTCCCCACTGAAGGAGCTGACTGTAGGGAGGAGGGAATAAAGACAAAAGGGAAGAGAAGGGGCTATGCTGGGCTCTTATGTTTGCAGCCAGTCCTTGCTAGGAGCAGGCCAGAGTGCTGTCAAGTGCACTGGAAACAAAGTGGATGAGAAAGCCTGGAGTATTATAGATATTGCAATATACAGCTCTCAGGACGGAAGGGAGGCATCTGCCCTTCACTCCCTATTAGTGATTTTCATTAGAGTTAGTACAGGCTCTTCCTGGGCAATGAATATTCTTTTACTACCAAGAAACTACTTAGTCTTAAAGCAGGGAAGATTCTGTCTTCCAGGAGCACTTGATCATCTCAGAAATGACTGCAAGTCTAGAGTGCTCCTGGGAAAGAAGGGTGTCTCAATGTCCTCATTGTGCAGGCAGAGCAGGGGAAGAACAGGAAGGCGGCCATCCTGTTCAGAGGCAAGGAAATCCACCATACTGGGGTACAGATGGAAGTGGAGTGGGTCACCTTACCCGACTACTTCAGCACGCCTCTGTCCCAGTGGGATACTGGTCGGATTAAGTACTGAACACAAGAAGAAAAATTATGCAAAGACAAGGTTTCATGCTACCTGCATCTGTACTGGAAAGCTATTTTGCTGACACAATTAATAGCAACATTAAGGATAAAGAGGAAAGCAATTCACATGACTAAAGGACACAGTTTGAAATTTGTTTTTCCAAGAATGGGAACAATTGGAGTTAGCACTCTTTATGAGGAAAGATGGTCTGGTAAGCGAAACCAGAGGTTGTATATAGATTCTGCTCTTGACCATGTTGCAACCAATCAGATGGTTTTGAGACTTTGAGAAGGTCACTGAAAACCTGATTTCTGCAAAAATTTCTGTACCGCTTCTGCATGAGCTATGCTAGTTTACAAGTGCATTTAATTGACGTATAGGCAGAAATCTTCAGCTCCAACGAAGCCAAATAACTGTGTCTTTAAACACACCAACTCTTCGAGGAAATGGAGCATTAAATGCTATGTCTTGATCCCTCAGGTCTAGGCTTCTTACTTTATCTTTTTGCACTTTGTGGGTCATACAAAGTGGCCCAAAACCAGGAAGGGCATAAGAAACCTTTGCCCAGAGATTGCACAAGTCTTCTTGGGGCTTTACTATCAACTTTGTCAATGGGGGGCAAGGTCAAAGTAAAGCATGATCTGCCTAATCTTCACCTTGGGAAACACATCCTATTAAATAATGGATGTAACTGCTGCTATAAATTGTATAGTGAACTGATAAATTTATGACTGTATCCAGCAGTGACAGTGCATGAAACTTATCTCAGAGTCAGATTTAGGCACTTCTAATCTCAGATGTAAAATTAAGACTGTATACATATTTTGTGGAGACATGAAGGATCAGCTCAAGGCTTGTAAATAGCTTAAGATGCTCAAAATTTCAAAAAATGCTAGCGAAAGTAAAAATTGTTACGAGTTGCCACATGATAACCTTTTCTGCCCTGAATGTTGGCAGCTATCTGATAAAAGGCTTGTCACACATGCTCACTAATGGAATAATCTCTGATCCCTGGTGGTCCAGGGCCAGCAATATTGAACAAGTAGTGCATGAGAAACACAATGATTCTGACTTTGTTTCAGCTGTTTTTATTTTTTAATTTCTCCACCTCAAACAATGTCAGAGGGTCAGACAAGCATTACACTTACTAATGACTATATGAGAGATAATGACTATTATAGCCATAGATTAATACCTTATTAGTTTTATATTTCTAAACAATGTCAGAAGATATCAGACATCTCTGGAACCTCTGACCTAAACTCTGAAAGACTATTTATAGCATCAACTAGCATTTTTCAGAAAAAAGAAATCTTAAAGGAATCATAGACACTTCAGTCATGTAGGTTACAAGGCAGTGCATTTTCTGAATCAAGTGGCTTAGCACAGATAAACTACAGTTCACAAAGAGTTTAAACTACCAGAAGTTGACACTAATGTGAAAGAAGCAGTTTGCCCTGCCTCATCTCCAGCCACTCTGACCCCCTCTTGCACCAGCCTACATAATCATGTCTGAGCAGTGAATCAGACTGAGAATCCAGGCTAAAACAAGACCCCAAACTGTAAAAGAATTAATTTTAGCCCTATTGATTTAATATGCTCAAGCCATTTGTCAAACCAAAGCATAAGACATCAAAACTGCGTTCAACTCTACTTAAAGAGAAAACAAAAAAGCAGACTTACAACAGATAAAGGAAAAAGCCCTTGTTACCAATATATGAAGTTTTGTTTCCTTGCTCATTCACAGAGTGCATAGTGCAGAGGATACTGTGTTACCTGCAAGAGCTAGAAGGTGTTTACTGATGGGTTTTTCACACCACTTGGTATTAGACTCCTAAGTTACACTATCAAAAGTTTTCTCTGCTCAGAGCATAGAGAGGCAGGCACTGCCCATCAAATGGCAGATTACAATTTATATGCCCTGGGAGGTATTCATTTTATCCAGCTCTAAGCACTGATGCCTTGGCCAGTCACTTCTTCAAATACTTGACCAAGCAACACCAGCACTTCGCAGGTACAAAGCACTTCAACAAGAGACCTACATTCAGGCAACTACTTCAAGGCAAGGTGTATCTTGCAGTAGATGGGCTCTTTCCTCTCCATTAATGGAAGCTCTATAATATAGACATGGATTTACAAATACCAGCAATTGTCAGGTGAAACTTTGCTGTTTGTGTCTCAGGCACCTGGCTTCTCTGCCGCCTTAGGTACACATTTCCTTTAGTACCTCTAAAAGGAAGTTTCAGTGAAGTAGCCTTGTGGGGGTAAGGAAGGACGGGAGACATCAGCCCTAAACCCATGATTTGCTTTTTTATTCTACCAAAATACTGTAAGACGTGCAAGTCATACAAACAGTCATACAAACAGCACACCTACTGTGACAAGTTTGCCAAAGAACTCATCATTGTACCTTTTAGGCTGTTGGTCTAGTTAGTATCCATGAAAGTGTGCAGCTAACATAATTACCTTGTATTGAGAATTGAACAACTGTTGTTCTGCTAATCTCTGCATATTATTTCTGAATTGAACCGTTCCTGCTATTTGTAGAACTGGTCTTCTCTGTTATATTTGCTAATCTCAAAAACTTATGGAGTATTTGTTTCTTTAAATATATTGGGTATATGAGCTCCTGGGGAGTGGAGACAGGTAAGTTCTTTTGGACCTCCTAACTCACAAAAAATTGAAAGAGAAGAAAAACTGGATCATCAAAATACAAGAGGCCTGATTTATCTCTGTGTTACTTCCACGTTATGCATTATACCATCTGGATCATGTGAGTTAAACAGATGTAGCCTGGGTGTGACATGAAAGGAATTAGACCTTTTGTCATTTGGACCCGTCCCTTCTCTATAATAAAAACAACCTCAGTATGCCCTTTTTAAAAATTATGGAAAAGTCTATATCTTAAGGAATAAGCAGTGAAAATCTGTGTATTGGAGAGATATGACAGACTCATGCAGACTGCATGCCTGGAGCTAGACACGGCATTATTTGAATTTGCCTGAAAAAGAGCACCAAAAGCAGCACATTGAAGGAAGTAAAATGATCTGCTCCCCTGAATGGCATTTGCAAACACCCCAGCTTCAACATTTATTCCTAATGTAAAGCGCTGTCCAATTAAAAAACAGGTTACTAAAATTTCTCAAGAAATTCTTGCCTTCAGTAGGTTTCTAGACTCACTGGTGCCCTAAGAAACATTTGTACTTTCTGCATTACCCTGCTCTTACTCCAGTATCACAAAACTGACTGATGCAATGCACGGACTGTACTGATGATGATCCGTAGAACTGCTTTTTATTGTACTAGTATTTCCTGATTTTCAACAAAAAGAGAAAAGAAGACTTCAGAAAAGAAAAAAAAAAAGCCCCAAAACTTAGTTTCTCTGCCTTTCCTCCCACACACCACTAGCCAAACAACAGTATTACTGCAACATCACTTTGAAAATATTTACATAGTACTAGTGGGAAGGCAGCTAAGCTGTGATACTTGTACACGCCTGAACATTTGGCCAAGGTAAAAAACAAATAAAGTTGGCAAGTTCCTTTTTAATTAATTCTGTTATCTATTCCAACTAGAACAAGCAACAAATCAGAACAAATGTTTGTGCTTCTGCAGAAATGGAAAATAGCAAAGTTCTTTTCCAAGGAAAGGAAATAGCTAGTGGGAAGGCAATAATGTTTTCAATTAGCAAGCAAGTGGAGCCAACCTTCAAATTTCCTTTTCAGTGCACAGGAGTAGGTTAATTTAATGAAATAGAGAATTTTTATGGTGGCATGCATAGCATTCTTTGGTAGATGATTATGACAGTGTTCAAGATACCTTTAATATAATAGATTTTGCTTTAATCACAATTGCAGAGATAACTTAAAATAAGCACCTCATTCAGAGAAAGAGAACTGCTGAGCTATTTGCTGAATGTGTAATTACGGCTAACACCTATTGGCTTAGGGATAGGAGGAAAAGAGAGTGGCATATGTGATGCCAGTGTCTGAAAATGCCTCTGAGGTCATTTGTGGAAGAGATGCTAGCAGAACTGATATGCATGGCAGAAAATGGCCAGAAAGTATGCTTAAGAACACATGGATAGTAACACAGGATAATGGGCTAGAATAACTGGGATTTTGGAGGCCAAGTTCTTTGAATGATCATGCAGATACAGGCAATTTCAAAAAGCTGATAAAGATGTCTATCAAACTCAAACTATACTATGAAGGAGGAACTACAAAAAAGATGTCAAGAAATAAAAATGGATTTTCATTGCTAACTAAAAGTGAAAAAAGAAGGTTAAGAATAATTGATTATTTTCTTTTACAGTGGATGGATATTACCTGACAGTCTCATGGACATATGTTCAGTACACTCATAAATGAACTGGAAAATGGAGGAATAAAAAGGGACAGAGTTTTCTGATGATATTCAACTACAGAGGTTAATAAAAACAAAAACTAAGTGCATATTGCAGCAAGAGGACCTCATGATGTTGAATGATCATGAAATAAGTAGAAAAATGTAATTCAATAATAAATACAGTCACTTGCTGGGAAAAAAAACAAACAACCAAACCAGCCTCAGGTATTCACTACTTCCTACAAGATGCCTGAGATTCAGTTTTTGCCAGTACAAGAATTACAGCCAAAATAATAATTCAGTAACAAATTTACAATAAGAAAAGTTTTGGTAGCACCTACCCCACAACTGAACTTTGGAACCCATTGCTAGAGGACATTGAATATCAAAAGAACAAATGAATACAAATGAGTACAAAAGACACAATTAGAGGCAAAAAAGACCCTCAGGGGCTATTAATTACAAAACTGCAATATAGTGTCTGGCTTCAATGTGCCTGTATGATAAATACCTCAAAGGAAGTTTAGATGGCTTACTATCTGCTTACCATGTCCTTACACTTTCCTGAATACCCAACACAGGCCCCTGACACAGTGCTGTAAGTACCTTTGATTCTACACAGTGCAACCACTTTCTATGTTGCATGATGATCACAAGTACTGCTGGAAAACAAGTAATTTAAAACAGAGAGAAGAAACCATCTGCATTTCAGAACCAAGACACTGATCCTAAAGTAGCTTACATTTAGGTATTGGGAAAGTAAAAAGCCTTTTGCGAAAACCTTCTGATGGATTTTAACAGACTTTGATTGCAGGCTACAGCATCACCTTGTAAAAAAAACCCAACCAAATAAATATTGCTATTATTGGTTAGAAATACGATTTAACTAAAACTTCAGAGCTGAACACTCAGGCTTGCAGAACGCTCAGGCTTGCAGTGTGGAATTCACCATGAATTGGGCATAGCCAACAGCCAAGCTAAAAAATCCTAAGGGAGTACTTCTAAAATAAACCATGAAGAAAAAGCTGTGGTAGTGGCACTGATGCCTGGAATTCATCATGCTACCTCCAGATGAATTACTCTTTAGAACTGTCTGTTTCTTTCCATTTCCATTGCTACTATGAAGGCAACCCAAGTGACTAGTTCAGATGTAGAAGTTTTCATCAGTGGTCTAAAATCAGATTAGATGAATCACATAGCTCTGGAGTCTCATTAACTGAAGTCCAACACAACTTTTATCTGTTCCCTTGCAAATCAAACTCCCCATGTAGTGCAATATTTGCAAGAATCAAACATTTGATATGTGCGGAATAAATTTTTTTGAAGAAATGAACAGACAATTTTAATGATATATAGCCAATTTTGAGGTTACTGAACCTCTGAGTCAGATAATGTTGTAGCTACTTACATCAGTTTTAGGTCGTGCTCCAGTTGACACTTGGTAAGGCAAACAATCTAAATCCTGGTAGTCTCCTCTTCTATTTTTCCAAGATCCTTTTTCTTGATGATCTCTATAAAAGCCTGTCTCTACTTGAACAGGGCACTGTAAAAGAATTTTAAAAACCCTATAAATAAAGGCAAGTCACAAATATTTTTAATGTGAACTCTAAGGTAAAAACTTTGGAACTTTATCTTTTCTAAGCCTTTTTTTTTTCCCTTCTGATGTAAGGCAAACATTTGGTTTCAATCTTTTTTTCTTAAAAGCACCTGCTGCATCATTTTTACATTTTGCTAAGTTAGACATCCAGCCATTATGCGAAGTCGCTTCCTTAACATTTAGTATACACAACTGGAGAACTAATCAATAGTAGTACACCTTCCTAAACTTAAAGGAACTGAATCACTTTGTAGAAAAAGGAACAGTTTTATTCAAAGGATTTAAAACTATCTTTTAACTTTATTTCGTGTTTACTTTTGTATGTTAAACAGAGATCCAGCAAATTCCCATTTTTAAATTATGGACTTTTCAAATCCATTTTGCCTTATTCCCCCAAACCTGGGGAGTTCTCATTCCCACACCATTTTTTAAAAGGTGGATGTCCTAACTCTGGGCCCACACTGAATGCAATGTCAGGAAGAGACAACTGCACAACATTCCCTCATGTATCCGGGTTTGCCCAAGGAATAACTGGGTGAGTGAGCACGAAGCAATACCTGCTGCAGCAGAATTCATACTACAGACAATCAGGGAAACAGGATCATGGGTGCACTGCAGAGCAGTCCCAAGCTGTTGGGTACAATCATTCTAATCAGCCCATTTTCAGGCTCCTCCCCTCCACAAGATGACAAATTTGCCGCTGATCTTTAACAGCAACTGCCCATAGTATATTTTGCAGGGATGTAAAATGAGGAGGCTTTGAAAAGGTGACAAAAGAATTTGTATGCAGCCCCCAAAAAGTTCGAAGACAATATACTAATGCAAAATAATTAAATGAATGTGTGAGTTAAAGAAAAAGTTTTGTTCAATGAAAGTCATATCTCTAATATAAGATGGGGTAATTATAACCAAACAGGATTTCCCAGTCATTCACAAATAATAAAGAACTAAAACTGTAAAAAAAAGTGATTTTCCTTCTTAAGATCTCTTGCTTTTTCTGTACTGAAACTGACTACAAGACATTAAGTGGCAATGAAGCAGATACATTAAACAATAGGGAAACACACTGCAGCAAGAGTGATGTACCTCTGATGTTTCATTTACAAAGTGCCTCCTTCTATAGTGCTAAGAAAGATTTTTTTTCTCATAGGAAAGGTACAGATTTTAGAGGAGTGGAACTATTAAATGTATTTTTCCAAAACCTAGCAGTTTTGTTGTTAGTACATTCAGACAGTACAGCTTTTTGCACTTAAATCATGTGTTTATAACTTTGGTGAGAGAATGTTTCAGAAAATAATTTGATTACAAACAATTATTTATAATATCTTTTCTGGAACAGCCACTGAGGAATCCAGTCAGTGCTACTTCCTCCTAATATTTGCCAAGAAAAAAATTACTACCGTCATTTGTGGTATACACAGATGTAGAAACAGATCACCACTTAGCATTCACGCAAAAGTTATGTTCTAGAAAACACCTTGAATTTGCTCACCAAAATGCTGCAAGACTCCCTACTCTCACCCAATAGGTCCCATAATATTTATTCACCCAGTCGATTTTCATTAGCAAATATTTTGGCTGCTTCTGTAAAATTCTGTTCAAATGAGTACTATTAATAACATATCCCTTCACAACAGGAAAATGCAAAGAGTAAAAAAAAAAAAAATCAAATTACTTCCATGAACAGGTAAAAAATCCTTCAGTAGAAAACTAACTGACTCAACCTAGTGATTAAATTACAAAATATATTTCTGAGACACAGCATTTGCCATTTGCTGTTAAAAATTGTCCACACCCTCAAGAGACCAACTTTCAGAGCAGCAGCTCCAACGAGCCATGTTGCCACTCATACAGTAGCTAACTGCTTTGGAGATCTCAGATCTCCAAAGTCAGCCTTAGATCTTTGAACAGCTCACCCAAAACCACTGTCAATCATAATTTCTTATGTCAGTACCCAATTGAGGATAAAACCCTATGAAGAACACAAAAGTCGTTCATTTTATAGAAGCAAAATTTACCCAGTTACTGGAAAACATATGTTTGAGATAGGCCTTCTTTCTATTCAAGTTTCATTGCAAGTGACGAGAATAAAACATTTCATATGTGTGGAACAAATTACAAGCTATAGTTAGAAATATGGTACAAATAGCAAGAACTGATAGAATCTAAACTACTCATACAACTTGTGTGAAAACCAGACTGTTATTTTTTCCACTGCAACTGTCATTTTGAGATCTGCAGTATCTGTTTCTTCACAGTAAATTTAAGGAGAGATTTATGAGGATCTATTTCTTCTTTGACTATAAAGTAAGACTAAGGCCACCCATTCTGAGGGAAATTATTAATTAATATTTAAATTAGAGCAGATTATTCCCTTGCTCTACAAATTCTTTTGCAGGACACAGCAAATGGTATACCATCATCAGTTCCACGACAGATTTTCCAAGACTTTTCTTGCTCTGATCTTGCTGGTCTCAACAGAAAGACTTTGTGCTAAGTGACCTGTCCAGCTTCTGTGTTGAAATTGGCTCTAGGAAGTTTAAAGGTCATTTCCAGTTTGTCAAATAAGGCTACAATAAAATGTGGCTGACTCACATATTTGCCTGACCACAGACAAGTAAAATCAAGAGATCTCTCCTCTTCTTTAGAGTGGGAAGAAGGTGTGACCTGATAAAGAAGACTGCAACTGCTCAAATATCATATTAAGCAAAACTAATTTTGGCACTGTTGTTAGGAATATCCTCACATCCTAGCACAGGTTTTTGGTGGGAGGGTATGTCCCAGGAAAAAGGTTGTGATGAAAGTCCTGGCCTCTGTACTCAGATGTCTTGCCACTAGGCTTCAGGAAGAGAAGTGCAAGCATCTGGGATGCTGGTGATGGCATTCTCCATGCAACCATTTCTGATGATGCTGTTCTTATGTATCAAAGTTCATTTGAAAATATTGCCTATTTAGATTTTTCTGCTGTTTACATGCAACATGCCCTTCACTGAATGCTTCCACAAAGGATTTGAAGTCGTATCCTATGATCTTCAAGGCATCCTGGAAAAAGAATGATGCCTAACCAAACCATGCCTTTTACCTTAGTAGAATAGGCACAGCCATAAAATAATGGGTGTTTGGATCACTGGTTACCAGACTGTCTCACAGCAGGAGGTGTTTAAATTCTGATGGCTGGGATTTCACTTTCAGACAGAAAAGCAGACTACACTGCCACTGTATTTTGACAGAAGACATTGAACGTTCTCCTAAAAGAACACAGGACACCATCCCTTAATAGGAAAATTAATTACAAAATTAATACAGTTGGACAGAGCTGGTTCTGACTTGCTGACACATACAGTAAGAAAGAAATGAGAAACAGCCATAGCCACTCTGTTACAAACATTCTCTCTGTAGAATATGGAAACACAAAGTGCAAGATTCTGAATGTCCCACCTAGAGAGACATGAACATTTACATTGTGGTGATCCACACAGATGCTTAATTTAAGAATTTACTTTTAAAAAATGAAGCAGCAGTGACAGCAAAAGCATTCACAAAAGATCACCTTCCACAAATTTCAAGCCAGGACTAACATTCAGAGCTGCAAATCCACACAATTCTATCTCAAGGACTGAGTTTAATCATATCCCGAAGCACAGAACAAACACTTCTATTTCTCATGCTGGTCACTCTCCATTACTTGCTTATATAAAAAACCTTGGTTATTCAAAAATTACTAAAATAATATCATTGGTCCTTTAATCCCATTTGCCCTCAAAAATAAAAGCTTGAGAATCTGTTTGTCATCAACTGATGAAATATGTTATCACAAAATATTCTTAACTAGAGAACTGCAGCTCTAAATCAACTATTCAAATAAAAGAAAGAAAGAAAAAAATATTAATTCAACTGAATGAAGATAGTGTCTCTCTTGCTGTTATATCTTGAAATAAATACAACAAGTATAAATAGGCTAGCACTTAAATTAACAATATTTTACTCTGAAAAACATGCAATCAAATACCCCCCTCCCAAAAAAAAAAAAAAAAAAAGGTGTTTAATGATTTTAAGCCATATTGACAGAAAATTTACAAGTTTCACCCTATCACATTTCTGGTTATTTGACCATTAGCTGTCCAATGAAATTAGAGATTTCATTTCATTGAGTGAAAATTTAACTTAACCCTTACGCCTGAGCTCCTCAGCCTATTCAGAAACACAATCGTATCTGAAAACTAAGGCTTGAGGAATGTTGTAGCTAAATGTTAGAGAACATATCATATTACACACACACATTCTTACCAGTTGCTTGTGCCTTTTAGAAGAAGGAGTACTGGAGGGAGAAGAGCCAGCACTCAGAGCTTCTTCAATATCTAAGTTCAACTGTTCCAGTTTCTTCAAAAGCCATGACATAGAGTCTGGCCATTCAGATTCTTTTTCTGGTTGGGTCTAAAAGAAATCAAACATATGTGAAGTCTTAAAATATTCAAGCTTTTTGTAACTTGAAGATGCTTATTTTCTCTTCCAGCCCCCAAGGAAAAAGCTGACCAGTTCTTTCCCTGTCCTTGAGCAACATTTTTCCGTTTAGAAAGCTTCAATTATCACTCCAATCCTGATGACACATATTCATAGCTGTTCTTCATACTCAAATGACTTCTGTATATCTGAATGGCTTTCTAACACTTCATCGTGGGTGACCTACTGCTATTTCAAGCTAAGCAGAACCAAGACTAAAACTAAAGTCACTTTAATGACTCCTTCTTAAGCCACTTCTATTTTAGCATCTCTCCACTTGACTGCTTGTTGTCAACTGGAACGAGAATATTGAAGGTCATCATGTGCACTGTATTATATTACTTATTATAATTCCAGACTTGTCAAATCTTGCAGCTTTCCTCTGCCCATATGATGGGAATACTTTACTGGTCACTTTGTCACTAGGATGCATCTTTCCTTTTAATCCGAAGAACTTTACTATATAACAAAAATTTTAATCCACTGTAGTGTAATCGACAAAGATACTTTTCTTACTCCTTAGTTTCCTCAAAATCCTTTCCAGTACTCTCCTTAAGCATGTTTCCACGGCAGTCCCTGTGCATACTGCTTCATTCTGCCTTGTTTTCCTTATTCACATCACCTCTAATGATTCACTATAAAAACCAGTCACACTGACCTCCCTGTCATCGCAGGCAGCTACTGCTCCCCAGAAGTCTCTGTCCTGAAGCTACTTCAGTTCTTTCATCTTCCTTCCTTTCACAAACAATACATATCTTTGCACAGAAGATAATACCATAGTGAGCATGAGCAGACAAACAGTAATAATGTGTTTTCATCCTGCCATAATCCTAAGAGCATCGTACCAACACTCCTCAAAACCTAGGGGAGATAGATGAATATTGTTATTACTCTTACCTGATAAATCTTTATGGTGCTTTGTTTGCTTAGGAGTGTTTCACAAGTGGGACAGAAAGATAACTGTAATTGGCTCACTATTGTAGAAAAAAACCTCTTTACAAACAGAATCTGGGATATTCATTCCACTATTACACTGACATATATTATTACTAATGGAATTACTCATCTTCTCCACAGTAACTACGGTCCCAAATAATCAGACAGGGAGTCCCATATTAGCAAGAGATGCACGTTCCCTTCAGAGGGGCTAGTATTATCTCCATAGGTATTTTTTCAAAGCACAGAAAAATAAATATCCCAACTTTTAGTTTTCCAAATCTTTATTTGTAATATCATAATTTTTTACAACCTCTGAGTATTTCGCCTGAAATGCTGTTTTAAGTGCTTAGCTGTACTTCAACTCTATAGCTATTAAAATTATTTAAAGACATACTTTGATTACTTCCCATTAACTTCCCAACCATTTCCAAGTAAACTATAGGATGTTCCACAGAAAATGAGTATCAAAAGACACTCCTCATATTGAATCCATTCCAAGTGAGATGACGTCACACAGGAAATGTGCATATTGATATATGTCCACAACACTCGTTTGTAAACAAAGCAAATATTTTCCTGTGGTTATGCTTCCTCACATACTGATCTTTCCAATACTAAAGAATGCTCAAGAAAGGACTCAACAAGGACAAAACATGGAAACTCACCCGAATTCCACAAACAATAATTTATAAATTCTGTGAAAATCTCATATGAATGTTCTATTTCTCAACACAGTTAAAATGCAATTTATGAAAAAGGGGCTGTAAGCATATGTTTTCTTATTTAACAATAATAAACAATTCTGAAGCAACACACAGGGAAATGAGTAAAGTATGTTTGATTTCTGTCAGCTATGCAAAAATTGTACTTGCCAGGTGACAAGGACTGAAGGTTACATTAGACGTTTGGATTTCTGAGTTTAATAAGAAGCAGGAGCAACTTCCACAAGTGCAAAGAGACCATTTTCTGTTCCACAATAGAAAACAGTATTTTGAGGGGTGTTGGAGAGGTGTCCCTAATTTAACATTTTTCATAGAAAATACAAAGATAAAAATTCATGAAGACTTCAAATTATTTCTAAGACATTCCAAATGTATGCAACAGCACACAATATCTCATTACAATGAAAAATACAGCTCCATGCATAGGGAAGCACATTTTGCCTTTATCTCAACAAATATTTACCTACTGGAACAATACCTCCAGCATTCACTAATACTCTTCCAAACAACTGTTCTTCCAAACAACCCCCTTATTTTTATAAATGTCTTGTTTTAATGCAATAGAATTCAAACCATAGTCATTTCTAAAAAATACAAGTCCTAAAGAGTTTCACCAAACTATAAATCTCCTAGCATTCTCCATTCAGTTCTTTTTTTTTAGTTCAGTAAGACTCTATATTGTGTCTATTAAGGGGATGAGGAAAAAGATGGGGTTTCATTATCCTTGAAGATAAAGCCAAATGGGCCTAGTTAACAAATGCCATTCACTAATTGGAAATTTGGCACAAAAGCACCATTTGGAACAAATGCTGATTGGCTACGTATTTCAAAGGTTGCCTGAAATTCCTGTTAAACAGAAAAAACATGATGCTACTTACATTCAAAAATATACAGCCTGCACAGTAGGACTTCTAACCAGTGAATAAATTTTGCCTAATCCATTCATGGGGAACACAGCTCCACAGTGTTCAGCCCCAGTAACTAGGTTGGACACTATCAAAGTGCTCCGAAGATCTGAGTACCAGTGTTTCCTGCCCATAGCAACTGCAGAGGCAGTAGGGTCAGGGCGCCTTTGGAAGCTTTTGTGTCTTGCCCTGCAGAACGAAAAAAATCTCACTTTAAATTATCTAGAGAATCATGGCCTGCTTTATTCATTGTTTTTTTCCCCTAAAAGGTTACAGGGAGAACACTCCTTTCCATATATTCTCAAGGTCTCCTTTCTTTGTTGGAGCCATAGCCATTCAGCAATGCATAGGAACCACTGTTACCTTTTGAAGAACCTTGAAAGCATAGAGACAGAAGTGCTTTACAGAAACACTTTTTACATGCTACCTTAGAATCACACAGACATTTAGTTTCGAAAAGACCTTTAAGATCATCAAGTCCAAGCATAAACCCAGCACTGCCAAGTCCACCACTAAACCATGTCCCTCAGTGCCACAGCTACACATCTTTTAAACACCTCAAGGGATGGTGACTCCACCACTTCCCTGGGCAGCCTGTTCCAATGCTTGACAACCCTTTTAGTGGAAAAAAATTTCCTAATATCCAGTCTAAACCTCCCATGGTGCAATTTGAGACCATTTCCTCACGTCCTATCCTAGACAGATGAGCAGCTGTAAAAAGTGAGACCAGAGAATCTCTTGTCAAACTAGTGATTCAAGGTGGAGCAACATTGTCTATGAAGATCATGGCATACCTTAGGCCAAGAACAACTTACTGGCATTGAAAGTGAACTCCTTTGCCATAGAGATTTCTCAAGTCCCATGTATTCATGCTAGATTAAAAAAAACCCTAATCATAAAACAAGCATCATCCTCTGTGGAAAACAGAAAATTAAGCTATATGAACTTCCTTAAATCAGTTACAAATGCAGTTATTGTGCTTAAGATAGCTACTGTATAGAACTAACCCAGCTTTTAAAGATTTACAAAGACATATCTAGCAATCAGCCAAACACAAAACTTAGTTGTATGTTGCTACTTCCTACAGCAATCATAGCCTATTTTAGAACAACTTAATGACTTTGTTCCATATACACACTCATATGTATCCTGACTCTGTATTCATTTGCATAGCTGGAATTTCATTACTACCAGTAACAAATTAGAGGTAAAACAGGGTGCAAGATTGTGCTCAATCATCTAAACACCTACTTGCTCTTTTCTAACACTGAGAAGAAAATACATTCCAGACATTCAAAGGTTAGTGCCTTTTGGACCAAAGGCTTCTGCACATTGTTTTTCAGCTTTCAAGTGTTCTTCACTAATCTTATTCAGCAAAAACATCTGTGATAAAAGGCATATTTGTTTCAATGTTTGGTCATGAGGCTTATTGCAAGAGGCATGATAGCTGCCAGCAAATCTAAATTTAAACTGAAAGAATGTGGCAGAAATGAACAAGTCCATATAGAACACTCAAGGGTCAGGGTTAACCCCACTGCCAGACCTCATCCTATACTGGAAGTAGAAAGGCTTTCCAAGTGAAGGGTTATGAGAAAATTACACAACTCTAAATTTATCTGATAATTTGTGGCTTTCACTTCAGAACTTCAATAGGTCCAATTGTTCTGGTAATTAATGCATTGTACAACTTTGGGTAGTAAATCAGTAATCTCCAAGTAAAAAGTACCAATGCTATTTAACCCTCCTCCCTATTAAATCTGCTCAGATAAAAATTCTCTCTGATGTACAGCCTAGATCTGTAAATAATGATTTTGTGGAACAATTTCAGGGACCAAATATCATATTCTGCTCCTGCTGCACTGATGGTGCTCTTGACTGTTCTTAAAAGAATCTCTGTGTAAAAGAAGGTCTCTCAGTCCCTGATGGCTTTGCCTACAGGGACTGGGGGAGGAAGCCAGATTGATTCCCTATGCAAAATCCTTCGAAAAAAGAAAGTATTTAGAATACAAAGGACTCTTTCATTCCACAAATAAATTTATGTGTGCCTTCTATACTGAAGATAAAATATTTCAAAGGGGATTTTCCTTCATATCCCACTACAGTGTTGCTTAAATATTTACAGAGCTGTTGGATGGACAACTAACTTGTGGCACCTTCATCCTGAAAAGCAGGTGAGTAAACTCAGCAGTTATCAACCTTTTCACTTCTAAGAACTGTATGGCTACATATCTGAAATTATCAAGGAAGTCTCTTCAATCTCTCAAGTCAGCAGGCAAAGCCATGCACATAAGTTTCTGGGAAAATGAAAGCTCTTCAGGGACATCACATAAAATTCAAAGCAATCTGGATCCTTCTGATCCCCAAAACATTCATCTATGATGGGCTTTAAGGACCTTAGCAGTTTTCCAGAAGAAAAGCTACAGAAATACTAACATGAAGATATGTGTTAATCTGTTTTAAAGGAAACACAGTTTTCAAGATGAATCCTTTTTCCCCAAACTTATTATATTTAAACTTCTTAAATATGTCTGTGTATGGAGCCTTGATTTCCTTCCTGTCCAGCCACTTACTTTTTGGTGCTTTCCTGCCTGAGGGCTGCTGCCTCAAGCTACTGATTTCTTCAGACATGTTTTCAGAAGTGACACAAGCCATACCTGTATGAATGATGAAACCTGTGTTTGATGCTCCAGAGCACACTAAACTGAATTTTAAACACACTTAAGGTTGTTTCTGGCTTTTCTGCATTTTCCCTTACAGCGGCCTCACACACCTGCCTTAATTTTCTCTCACTAAGCTCAACTGTGCATTTCTATGATTTTATGTGTCTATATTTAAGCACACCACTATGTCTTTGAACAATGACTACAGTAAACTAGAAAAAATACTGTGGAAATACTAACTTCAAGATATAGTACAATAAGGACATATGCTTGGGGTTTTTTTTAATGATTAATCGGTGCACAACCTATTAGGGAGAAAAAGGAACCCAAAGAAGCAGTACCATGAGAAAATAATGTAACATAACCCTTACTTCATTATCTGTATTTGACTACTTGATTTTTCAAAGTCAAAGCAGCTCAGAAATGGACTAAATTCTTTTTTATGACTGCTTTTAATCTTTCAGACAGTAAATTGGCAAATTTGACCTTTAATTTGTATTCAACACATTGATCTTGCACAGTGATAATGTCCATCGTATGAAAGAAAACAAAATTGTGAAGTCCTGTCTCTCTTTTAAGGGTTCTTGCATCAGTTTTTAAGGAGTATTGCTCTAAGCTAGGCAGGACAGGACAGGACCCGTTTTATCAATTGAATCTTCCAAATACTATGTTTATGGAAAATTTCCCAGGTGAAGAAACCTAAGCTAATTCCTAGGACTGAAGGCCACAAGCTGCATCTGCATGGTGTTTCACCCAAGACAAGAGAAATTGGAAGGGAAGAAAGCAATGTAGTTGAAGAAAAGGTTTGGGGCAAAATGTTCTGGAAAACAGTTGCACACCACTGCAGAAGTTTTAAAGTGCAGCAGCCTGGACAGTCTAATATGAAAGTCCTGTTGCAGCTTCATTTTGTTTCTAGTAAAAGCAACTAGCTTTGCATTGGACTTTTTATTTGAAAAAAAAAAACAATGACAACTTAAAATGGCACCTAGTTGGTTTTAACATCAAATTGTAATTTGGGTTTGCTCCAATGATTAAATTTTCCAGATTCTCAATGCCTACAGCATCTCAACCTTCTAACAAATTATGATGTCAAGCAACACCAAATTTCACAAACAGGCTGTTTGTCAAGTCTGTACTGATGACACATGCTACAGAACTGGCACCCAAATGGCCAGACAGGCTGTCTTAATTGACATCTGCTCCCATTTCAGCACGTGAATTATCCTCTTGGGTTATCCCATCTTCAGCTGCTTCACAACAGATGCCAGCTCATCATTTATCTATTCTGCCATTTCCTCCACCTTGTGAGGTCAAGGAAGTGAACTGCACTTCTAGTCTCCCAAACCCCTTCTCCAAGCAGTAGTCAAATTCCTCACACTGTCCATATTCATTTGGTTTGGCACCATCTGCAACAGTGGTTGTACCTGCACATCACAATTAGTGACAATGTATGTCAAAACAGTTTACACACATAGGTATTAAGACACAAGTAATTGCTTCACGAAAAATTACTAATTGCAAAATCCACTCTTATAATGACTCCCTTGGAAAATGTAACCAACCTGTGTCTGTTCACAGCAGGTATCTCTCTGCAGTGCCTCCTGACTAATAAATGCTCGATTTCAGACTGGGTTCTACGAGACTGGGGGATCTCACACCACTAAATCCACAAGAAGTTACAGACCACAATAAGTAACTTACAGATCCTTCTCCCCAATGTGGTTAGTTGCACCTTTTAAGACTGAGTAGGACTTAATCAGTTTTCCTAAAAAAGAGTTCTCTCTTTAAAAAACATTGTGGTTAGAGCAGTCCAGGATGTGTAAAAGCTGGGCTCAGCTTCCCCTTTGGCCTGACACATTTTATACACAATAGGGGGAAGGGGATGTACTTCTGAGCAACAGAGAAGAATCAGAAGATACTGAAACTCTTGAAAACAACAGGGAAATACCTGTAAGTCATCCCAAAGGAATTAGGGAGGCCTTCTCCCAAAAGGTGGTGCAGCCCATAGCCCAGCTGAAATGCCTCTATGCCTATGCACATGGCATGGGAAACCAGCAAGTAGAGTGGGAAAACACGGTGCAATTAGAAAACTATGACCTATCAGGGAACAATGCTGGGACAGAACTGCAGTCAAAGGCTATGAGCTTTTAAAAAGAGACATGCAGGAGAGGAGGGACAGGGGTTTTCTGCTCGAAGTTAAGGAAGGGATAGATTGTGAAGAGGTGCCTCTGAAAAACAGCCAAAACCAGGTTGAGAGCCTGTGGGTAAAAAAATCAAAGACAGGACCGACAAAGGACACTTGTGGTGGGGGTCTGATCGGGGGATACCAAGCCTTCTGCTTCAGATACAGGAAGCATCACATTCCAAGCTCTCATCCTAGCGGCGGACTTTCACCACCCAGGCATCTGCTGGGAAAGCAACACAGCTACCTGTAAGAAATCCAGGAGAATCCTGGGGTGCATAGAGGACAACTTCCTGGTCCAGGTATTGGAAAAACCAACCAGATGAGCACTACAGGACCTGGTGCTCACCACTGTAGATGAGCTCATTAACGGGGTTAAGAGTGGAGGCAGTGCAGGCTGCTGTGACCGTGCCCTGATTGTGAGTTGACAGAATCAATTAGGTTGGAAAAGACTCTGAGTTCATCGAGTCCAACCAATGACCGAACACCACGACATCAACCAGACCATGGCACTGAGTGCCACATCCAGTCTTTCGTTAAACCTTTCCTGTTCATGATCTCAAGGAACACAGGCCTGGTGAGGAGCAAAGCCAGGGCCATTAACTTGGAAAAAAGGACACCAGTAGTTAAAAGTAACATGAACTAGAAAATAGTAATAGCAGATAAAAGGGATAACAACAGAAAATGATTTTGTGACCCATGAAACATTCCATAAACCTTATGAAAGGTAAAGCAATTTTGGGAAGGTTTTTCACTTTCGAAAAAAGCCTTCAAAAGTGCTAGGGAAAGGTCACCAATGGGCTTATCCACAGCACAAAGCACTGGAGCCTCCGGAGAGGAAGCATTCGTGCCTTACTTTTGCTGCTGGACCCAGAATGAAGTGAGCTGTGTGGTGTGTCCCGATTTGGAGCAGGGGCAGTGCTACTCCCCCTGGAGCAACAGGAGCCAATGTGGGTGCCCTCCTCCCCTCCCTGTCAGGCTCCAGCTGTGAAACACCACACACAGGTGACTTATTTCACTGCTGTCTGGGGTTTTGTTTAGTATTTATTGGTAAAGCAATAAACTTGTTTAATACAGCAGTTGAATTAAGCAGGGCTTTGTCTGCTGCCTTCGCACACCGGCAGCCACGGTGATCAGTCACAACTGTCAGAGCTCACTTGGACACAAGTTGGTGCTCGGTGTGTGGGCACTCAAAGGCACCGAAAGCTGGGAATCAATCCCTGTGCTGGCACCAGGGCTGCCCTGGCAATCCAACACACAAGCTGAGTCATTTCTTCTAAAAATACCAGTGTCAGTGTTTCCTTGAAGAACTCTGGAGCAGATTCTAAAGATTAAGATGGTAAAAGATAAAGACAGCGATCTCATAATGTTTGGCAAGTTTCTAATTGTAAAGAAAGAGACACCAAGTGCCAGCATACTCTTATTTAAAAAAACTTGTGTAGGTAACTATAACCTTAACAGTTTTTTATCTTAAAATACCCACATTCCTGTTTTCAGTTACTGGAATTTTAAAAATTCATATCTACAGCGAAAGAATTTCCAAGAAAACTGGTACTAGAGTTGTCTTTGGAACTTCAGCTATTTTCAAAGGAAGCGGCTTGTTTGTTACATACGTTACACACAAAAACATTAACTCATAAAAGCACTATTGATAATACAAAACCAGTAAAACCACAGCAATACTATCATCATATTTATGACAAGCTACCAAACAAAAACCTCAAACCCACTGAGGAGGATCAAAAGGATGCTCTTTCTAAAATTCACAAGCATTCATGCAGTTTTGTCAAATCTGACATTGTTCCCCACCCAAGTTCTTACAACGCACTAATGAGAAGATGTATTAATGTTACCAAGCCACTTGTATACAGAAATCTGAAATTAATGAAACAAACACTGAGCAAAAGGCACCTTCTGGAATTCAAGGGTACTTAAGGACAAAGATGAGAAAGCTTGGCAGAAGGGATGCTATTTTTAGTGGCTAAGGATAGGTGGTGATGGGACAATGGATGGAACATGAATTTATGAGAGGACAAGAGAATAGATGGTAATTGAAATAATGTAAACCTTCTAAATTATATCCTGAACCAATTTTCATCAAGCTAACAATGAAGAGAGGGCATTAATCCCAGGCCCAGAAAAGTAATTAGGCATGATTCCCAGATCTCTGCTGGAAGTTTGACACCCAAGTATCCAGGTTTAACCACTGGGCTTCAGTATTATTCAAAAACAACTTAGATGCCATCTATGCACTTACTGTAAGTATTTAATGATGTTTGAATGCATTTTAAAAATCCACGACCATTTCTGAAACTGTTGAAATTTCTAGAGCAACAAAATTTATATAGCTCATATTGCTAACATTATTTCAAATACTTGCACAATGCAAAAATCGCATTTTTCTTAAATGCAACTACAGTTGCTAAAACATCCTAGTATTATCTCAGATTACTTAAATTCACAACTTACACTTATCTGTTAAAAAACAAAAAAAAATTTATGACAAGTTATTGCTTGTGTGTAAGGTGTACAAGAGATTCATCCAGGTTTCCCCGTATTACTGTGAAGGTGGTGAGACACTGGAGCAAGTTGCCCCTAGAAGTTGTGGATGCTCCATCCCTGGAAGTGTTCAAGGCCAGATCAGATGGAGCTCTGCGCAACCTGGTATAGTGTAAGGTGTCACTGCCCACAACAGCAGTGTTGGAACCAAATGATCTTCAAGGTCCTTTCCAACCCAAACCATCATATAATTTTATTGTATCCATATAGTTCCACAAAAATTCTTGTGGTTGTCCCAAAATAACATGCACCTGCAAGTTTTATAAACACCTTCACACCAGGAGACAGCTGACACATGCTTTAATTGCTTTATGACATGAACACTAAAAATGTCACATAAGATTCGCAAAGAAACCGAATTTTTGCAACAGCAGCTTTTGCAGCAGCAGGGAACCTCCCTGGGATTGGGACACAACACAGTAGCACCATCCCACGAAAGGCTGCACAAAGCCTTCTTCCTCCAAAAGTCATAGAGAGGAGAAAGAACAAAGAAAGAGTTTTTCCAATCAAAAATGAATTTGTGACAATTATGACCTGCAGGCCACCAGATTTTCTTAGATCCCTCCAAATAATGAGTAGCATACTTTACAAAAAAACAAAACCCCAAAACCAAACAGACAAACAAAAACAAAAGCAAAACCCCCCCAAAACAGAAGTGTTGGTTTTCCCGATTCTTCTCTTAGGGGAAGCATTATTTCACAAAACAACCCCAAACCGAAAACCAGCAAGGAACNAACAAAAGCAAAACCCCCCCAAAACAGAACAAAAGTGTTGGTTTTCCCGATTCTTCTCTTAGCGGAAGCATTATTTCACAAAACAACCCCAAACCGAAAACCAGCAAGGAACTCCCTCCGCAACAACCCCACAAATCGTTTCCACACGCTGGTGCTCAAGGTCACAGCACTCCGGGCCCCGGGGCAGGGCGGGGGCCAGCACGTC
>VWZT01013261.1:900761-986058 GCA_013397055.1 Pachycephala philippinensis
TCGTCCCCGTTACCTTCAGGGGCGCAGCCGCCCCAGGGACAGGGACGAGGGAACGCCGGGGTGCCCGGGCCCTGAGGAGCCTCCGAGCTGGCCCTGCCTCAGGCTTGCCCCGAGAGCCTCCCCCGTGGTGTGGAAACTCTCCCAGCCGGGTCTGGCTTTGCCCCTCCAAGAAGTGACTTTTCCAATAGCGCCCTGCCTCAGGTTCTCCGTATGGCAGAGCACTTCAGCTGGAAAGACCTGCCTCATGCCTGGGCTGGGCGTGCGGAGGCTGCTGCTGCTGCCTTGGCCGCACAGCTAAGCAGAGGTACACAAGGCTTAAAAGTAATCTAAAGACAAGCAGATCTCTCATTTCTGGGCTCCTCAGTGCAAGAGAGACCCAGAGCTCCTGGAGCGGATCCAGCGGAGGGCTGCAAGGGACTGGAGCATCTCTCTTCAGCGGAGGATTGCAAAGTGTATCAAGGGACCGGAGCATCTCTCTTACAAGGAAAGGCTGAGGGAACTGGCTCTGTTCAGCCTCGAGAAGAGACAACTGAGAGGGGACCTCATCAATGTCTATGGGTATCTGAAGGGAGGGTGTCAGACGACGGACCAGGCTCTGCTCCGTGCTGCCAAGCAATGGGACAAGAGGCAAGGGGCAGAAACTGATGCACAGGAAGTTCCACCTGAACATGAGGGAGGACTTCTTTACTGTGTGGGTCACCAAGCACTGGAACAGATTACCCAGAGGGGTTGTGGAGTGTCCCTCAGCAGAGATATTTTCAGAAATATTTCTGCAATTGCATACACTGAACAAAATTTCCTGCTTTTATGGTCGAGGCTACAGCTGCTACCATAAAAGAATTGCACTTAAAATTGTCTAACTGCACCTCTAAATAGCTACACACCTTTCTGAAAATTAAATCTGTAATTTTCTGCATGGGAAATCTGCCCCTCTGTCGTAGCTGACAGATGTCAGAGTAAATTGTGCTCAGTTGAGACTGATTCTGTTCGACTTTAGGAATAGAATTGTGTCAAATCTGAGGTATGAATAGATTGCCTTGATTTCGATAGTTTCATGAGTTATAGGAACTGCATAGATAATCTGAGACAGTTATCAATGCAAAATTTGCCCAAATTCTCAAGGCTAGGCAGCCCTGGCTGTCAGAAGCACATAATTCTGAAATTATTTGTGTTTGAACCATTCGATTGTATCACAGTTAGCCTTGGGTCAGTTGATGACTTTTGTTAGCTGTGAGACAGCCTGAGCTCAGCTCTGATATTTGAATGCAAAAGGAGACTTCCAGACAAGAGAGAAAATTCTCCAAACTTCTAGACTTCAGAAAAGCTCAAGAGAAGAATTTCTAAAATTGACTATTTCTGAAAACACTAAAGATTTGCTTATTTTGTTTGACATATAAAAATGAGTCTGAGTTGGCAGATTTGGACAATTGCATCTTTTATCTTTCTTGGTGAGGCAAAAGGGGCTTTTTTTTCTTCAAAGTCCATTACATTTTGGGACATAAAATGGAAGGATGTAGGAAGGGAGGAAGAATAGAAATCCTGGATGCTGCAAGTCAAAGTCAGGCTGTAATTGCAGTTCCTTGAATTACAGAGTGAAGCCTGGCAAAGTGTCAGATCCAGATGTGGAGGATCAGCCTACTAATGTTGACATCATGACACTCAGGAGAAGCTGGAAGAACAGAGAATCAAGGCTTTGAAGCATGAATTTGGATCATGTTACAGCAAACAGCTCTTGGTGCTGGGGAAGCCTAATTTTGATTGTGGTTCTTTGTTGTCTGGATCAATAACAAATGAGAATAAATGTAACTCCCAATTTCTATTCTTCCTTAATAAATAAAACTGAAACATTTTGGACCACATCAATCAAAATATTTTTAAGTACCTTTAAAAAAATCAATTATCTTGTTTTTTCTTTCTGGATAGTCTAGTTTTCTAGTTTCATTTACTTTTGGTAATAGGTGTTTCCTAACTGTTCATTGTAGGAATTCATAGTTTTAGTTAAGTGCTAAATGTACATTTTTCCCATTTTTTGCATTATATTTTAATGGTACTTATAGATAAAGTAGCTATACTTTTAAGTAATTCTTTCACAATTTCTCTTTTTTTTTTTCCTTGGTGTTTTAAGAGAACAAAATCATAGTGTTCTGGCTTTCTGTTGCTCAGCTGCTGTGACATTTCTCCCACAACTTTTGAAAAGTTCAGATGCCTTCAAGCCAGTTTAAAAGCCAGGAAGAAATATCAGAGAGAACCAAGTTTAATCAAAATTTTGACTGTTCAAGAGACAAAAGTGATGGCCCACTATAAAACTAAGGATGAGATAACAGCCAGTATAATTTCTGAGTAGCTGCTGATGAACTTATGTGTGCTAATTGACCAGGCAGTGGAAAGCACATATTGATTGACCCTTGCTGGAGTCATGGAGCAGGGGCTGGGGACATTCTGGGGGAAGGGAAGTAGAGAAGACATAGGCAGTGTTGGGAGAAGACATAGGCAGTGTTGGGAAAACAGCAGGAGGTAGTAACTGGAGATAATGCAAGAACAGGAGAGGACTGGAGGATGATGGAAAGCAGAGAGGGGTGTGGAATAGTTTGGGGAGCAGGAGGTGCTGAAAGGGGTGAGGCAGGAGGCATTAGTTCTGCAGAATGTCAGGGTGGTAATCTTAAATCTGAAAAGCATTTTGTAACAATTAATTACTTTTCTGAGATAATCATCATGGGGTGATTAGGTGAAGTCTGTAGAAACAGTAGGACAATAAATTTCCACTTCCTATCCTGAGACGCTTGATTTTATAAATGACTTTTTTTCCCCCCATGAAGGGCAGTTGGTCTCTGATCAAGAAACTGAGGAAAAATACATCACAAAGGTTGTTCAGAGCTCATTTGCTGATTTTTTAGGATTTGTGTCACTCATCCCACACGTTCTTTTATTTTTCATAAGCAGCAAAGGGGTTTCTCAACAGCTTCCATTTAGGTGTCAGCCCTGCCAGGTTGCTCCTTGCAGAGCACTCAGGGAGTACAGTGAACCTCATTAGATGCCTGTCTCTAGTGGCCAAGGATCAAGACAGGGATTTAGTTAGTCCCTTTCTAAATGTTAGGCAGGGGGAAGAATAGTGGATTAAAAACAGTCATGTAAAAGAAATTTTTTTTTGTGGCAAAATTGCAGCACATGAGTATGTTTTCAAAAATCTTTTCTGGAAAAAACCCCCATCATTCGGAATGAGGAAGGAAACAAAATATCTCTAACTAAAAATACCGTGTAACACAAACAATAAATTATATTTTTTTTTAAGTTTCGAGTTGGCCAGAGTTAAAGGAGGTGGGAGTAAGTTTGAATATGCAGTTGAAATCAGAAATACCATTATGCCTGGTGACTAGGTAAAACTAGCTCCAGGTATTGTTTATAGTACATGTACATAGTTTAATTTTAATGTTGTGTCAACCCATGGGCTATGGGTTGCAGCATTTCAATTTTAAGAAGCTTGACAAAATGACATAAATCTCCATATATAAATTTTTGGAAGTGAGAAAGATGAGTAAAGAGGCACATTTTTCTTTTCATTGTCTAAGTTTCTTAAATACCTGCACTTAATCAGATGGGATCTCCCTCTGGAGCTCTTCAAAGACATGAGTGTCTTTTTCTTAACTGTATAAGAAATTTATGTGCTTCATTTGACAGCATGCTTTCTCTACAGCATGGAAACTGGATACGTTCCCTAACACCCAGATAATATTCTGCTGATGTCTTAACTCCATGTTAAGGCAAGACGTGCTGTGCACCATCCCCACTTCCACTTCTCCTGGTCTTCCTACTACATTCCCAGTTTCTCTGGAAGAAAATTGTAAGAGCTGCAGGCCTACTCCACCACGCCCCATGGATGATCACAGGAACCATAGATACTTAAATATTTGAGAGCCAGAGAATTAATAGCCTAAACTATAGAGATTAGATTTCACTCCTCCCTGCCTAGTAAATCTGGCAAAAGCTTTCAACCTGGAGAAGCAAAGAGCCTTACACATAAAATTTTGAACACTCCATTGGCTGTACCAGGGACATGTCTTGCAAGTCACCTCGCTGTGTTTCTGTTTGGGTTTTTTTGCCATCTTTTGTTTGGCAAACTGAAGTATCTATTTCTGCTACCTGCCTATGATAAAAGCCCCAGCATCAGGTGTGCTACTATAATAATCTGCTGTAGTTTATGCTTTTTCTTTTTTCTCTAAGTGACAAGAATAGCCATGACAAATACAGAAACTAAGAAGCTGAAGGAATTGGGCAAAATTTAAATGCTGAATTAAGATCATCCCTTAATGCATTTGTCTGTGCATTCATTGAATCCTTAATCCCTTATTAATTTATATAGTGTGTAGTCTTATATTTTTAATTATTAATGCTAGTTATGTACCTATAGTGTTCAGAATTTGAACTACATTTCTTCTTTCAGAGATTAGAAACAGACATAAATACCATGTGAGTGATCAAAACAACTTTCAAAACTTTAACTATGCATGGTATTTGTAATTATTAATGGTATTTGTAATTATTAATGGTATTTCTAAACAGCTGAAGCCCGTCTTGCTAGAATAAAAAAAGAAAGGAACTGTGAAGTAAATTTATGATTACCACATAATACTGACTGCATACAGTGACTGCATATATGCATAATAGTGACTGCATAATATTTTGCTTCCCCTGGACATCTTACTTTATGGAGACTCTTTTGTGGCTTTTTTAGTCACAAACAGAAACAAAATAGTGATTATATATTTTAGCATGTCCCTTTTAGCTTGGGAAGAAGATACTGAGTTAAAAAACCTAAAACACTTTCTGTTAAATAAATCAGTTTGATCTCAATTTTTGAAGAGAAGTTGCTTTGATAAAACAACTTAGGCATTGTCGCTGAAGGAAAATAATAGCTCCTGTGTTCCCAGAGCTGGTAAACATATTGCTTATACCATATAAGTGTTTTTGTGTAACACATTGGTTGGAAAATGAGGTCTAGAGCTCAAAAAAATCTATCTTGCTGTAAGAGTATGATGGTCACTAAAGAGCAAAAACTACTGTTATCAGAACGTTAAGGTTCAGGCATGTTCTCTGTCCCTTGCTTCAGACATCTTCTGCTGGATTAAGAAGGGTTGAGGGAGAACAGTGACCTGTAGTGACTACTTTTATAATATACAAGAGTTTTGCATAATCTTCAAAATACAAATGCACTGAAGAAGTTCTGAGGCAGGTGAAGCTGAAAGCATAAGCTTGTCCCAGGGTTTCACTTATCAAGCAGAGATTTAGCCTGACTGTTATTGACTCCCAGTCTTAACACAGCTTGTATTTTGGAGTACTTTAGTTTTATTTGTATTTGCCTGGCTCTTGAAGTACCTTAACTGAAAGCATTCAAAAATTCTGTTTATCCTTGTTAAGGTATTTGGTAAGCTTTATTTATAAAAGTAATGGTTACTGAAAAGAACAGGAAAACATTGTTTAGAATTACTAGGAGAATTATAAGAATGAGCGAAAAAACCCCTGCTGTGGGATGATTACCAGCATTGATAATTCTATTCGCACATATTTCAGTTCCCTGTGATATGGCATATTTTAGAAAAAACCCATCAACCACAAAAATCCACATAAAAAGATCTATTGGTGTAACTCTGAAAATAACTGAAACCAAACAATTCCTAGGCTAATTCAAGGATTTCAGCTAGTTTCTCCAGTTACGTACTTCAAACAAGTGTATTTTGAAATGCAGGAGACTTAACAGTAGCAATAATAAGCAAAATCTTGCTAGCAAAATGAAGTATAATGTAGAATTGCAAGATTTGCAGGTTTAGGAAGATCTCTAGATATCCTTGAGAAGAAAGTTTTCTATGCACTTCGGGTATATCTAAACACACCAGGATAAAGGTTGGAAGGATCATAGTTTGTATTTTAGCACTTTGTCTTAATGCAACGCTTGAGGAACTTAAAAAAGTGACAAGTTCTCCCAATTGCTCTCCAATCCTGCTCACCTCTGTATAGTCCCAATGGGATATTGCCACCCACAAAAAAAACCCAACAAAACAAACCAAAACCCAAAACAGTAACAAAAGGAATGGGCAGCTCTTAGAGAGAAAATGTGCATAAACTGATCAATGTACAGCTTAGCCCTGCTGAAAAACCCTGCTTAGACAGTGTAGAAACCAGCCCAGTTGCAACCCACCCAACATACGTTTGAATTTAAAATTTAAAATGCCGAAGTAATAGCAATTTCATATCTTACATGATAAGTGATATTCTTTTAATATAATTGGTATTTGTCAATGCATCAAACTTGATGTAGTTTTCAAAGACAGCTTAATTCTGACAATTTTCCTCTGGGGAGAATACCTTTACCTGCCAGTTAGGCTCTCCAAGCTCCTTAGTAGCCCACCTAGCAAGCTGGAGGCGCCTGACATATCACACCCAGGGTAAAGAATTATTCCCTGTCATGGAGAATTTTGAATCTTTGGGGAGTTTTTTTCTGAACTAGAGTAACCCCAAATTTAGAAAGAATTACTCCCTTGGCAAAATGGAATGCTTTTATTTGTCATGCTATACCTGGGAGGTTGGGTTTTTTTGATATATACTGCCAATTTTAAATTGGATGCATAAACTAAATTTTCCTTCTCAAATTTGTACAGTTTTCAGCCTCATACTTGCAACTCTTACAGATTAATTTTCATTTTCATTAGAATTAAATGCTGTGTATTCCAAGCTCCTTGTGTGAGCACTCCTTAGCATTTGCAACCATTTGAACACAAGTTACAAAAAAGAAAAAAGCACCCATCAAGAAGATCTAGTCTTTTTTTTTATTTTAGTTTAGATATCTTCATTCTGTTTAACGCAACTTAAACTCATCTTCTTAAGAACTTTATGCAAAACTGGAAACATTTCACACAGAAGATGATCTGAGAGTTTTTAAACTGTGAATATATACATTCCAATATATAGCAATTCTTACTAGAGTTTGCTATTACTTTTTGTTTGTGTTCATGGTAAATTCTTTTACTTGGAGAAGTGGCGGTTTTAAAGTTTGCTGTCTGTCATTCACATGCAAAATGCAGGCTTTGTCGTGTCTGAAAAGTTTGGTTTCAAAAGCATTTTCTGAACTTCTATGATTTGCTTTTACCTTTATTTCAGAGAGACATGAGTTCGTCTCTGCTTGCTTGGAATATTGGGGGTTTCCCACTAAGGCTTTTTAATCCCATTTCTCTCTTTTAACTTTTTTTCTTTTTTTTTTTTTTTTTTTTTTTTTTTTTTTTTTAACCTCAGTGGCATTATGTGTCCCCCAAGACAAGGCTTGGACAATTCAAGATAGCGTGTGATCTGTGCTACACAAAACACGAAAGAGAGGGGTATCATGATAGCTCCCTTGCATTAGAAATGCATCATAGTATTGCAACTTTTATTTTAAAAAAACCCTAGGGTCTTCGGAATGTTTATGTCTTCCAGGGATAATCTTTTTTAGTTTAATCATCTTTTGTCTCACAAACATAATCATTTTCTGTATATCACCCGTTATTTGTAGTACCTTGGTAAACTTCAAAACACAGCAGATGAAAGTACAGCTTCAGGTACACTCTAGGAATCTAGATCCTTTCCTTGCAGAAATACTTGGTACTCCATTCTCTCTCAGTTTAGGCACCTATCTTGGCGTGTTAATAAAAGGCAGTCTGTTTATTCTTTCTTCTAGTTACTGTCTTTGTGTACTTTTCTCTTGATCTTGATATGTGATGTACATCGTAAAGAATAAAATACATACAAGTTGCAGTGTTATGTTCTGTTGCTTCTTGGCAGGTTTAGCAGCTTTTTTTACATTTTAATTTAAGTAAATCAGACCCCAGACTAACTGCCAAGGCTTTTGCCACAGTGAAAAGTCATCATTATGTAAATACTGAAGTGTCACCATTTTACTGGTTGAATAGAAACAACAAATGGTAACTGCAAACCTTACAGTAGTTTATCTATTATATCACTAATTACTTCATCACAAAGATTTGGTTAAAACCAAACAAAGTTCCTCCGCACATACATTAGAAATGAGCTGTGAAATCTTTGACACTAAAACATTACCTATTCTAGACCTGATCTTTGAAATATTGGCTCAATAGTCTAAATGCCAGAGAATTTCAGAATCCATAGAAAGCATACATAATGAGAGCCCAGTAATACAACACAAAAGACTGGTGAGATTTTACTGAAGTTAATTTCTGGAAGAAAAAATATTTCAAATGCAGACATTGACTTCAATGTCCTGTCTGATTTATTTCGGGAGAACTCCAAGCTAATTCAGAGGAGATTTCCCTTTACTGCACTGCAAAAGTCTTAGCTCTGAGATAATTCAAAACTGGGCAAGAGTTTTACAAGAGCATCAGTTTGAACAAAATCTTGGATAGAAAGAACAATCTGTTTCCATTTTTATTACAATTTGAAATACTTGGAGAGTATTACAACTCCATACTTGGAGAGATAGTTAAGGAAAGGTTTGAGGCTGATGACACTTTCCTACAGAAAGGAACCACACACGAATGTCATAAAATGAAATCTCAGATCCATCATCCTAAACTTTCTGTGAAGTTCATGACTTTTAAATTTTTTTTTAAATGTTTCTCTGAATTGGTTTCAATCATGGATCTCAGTGTTCACACAGATTTCTGGTTGTATGGTAGCTCGTGATGTGGCAGTACCAAAATGGTTGTAGATCCCTGAGCATGTCAGGTCATGTCAGTTGGGGTCCTATGGCACTACCAAGGAAATATGTCTGTTACAATATCAAGCTAACATTATTTTATTAAAATTTCACACAAAGAAGGACAGAGGGATCCTAGCTGTGTCACTAGAGTCTGATTTTCATTAATTGGGCATGTATTCCCTAGGAAGAAGCTTCAAAAGCCTAAATGCCTTATAGGAAGTGCCACAATCTTTCAGTGAGACTTTTGTGTGTGAAGAAATTTGTAACTCCTTTTTCTTACTCCATCTCAAGAACTTTTACATATTACAAAATAAAATTTGCAAGGTTGTTGATTCAATCATGTTCTGTTTTCTTCTGTTTTGTTTGGGTCTTTTTCTCTGCTGTACTGCAGTTCTATTGACTGACTTGAAAAACATACCAAATCCTCGCCTGTCAGCCAAACGAGGTTTAAAATGCAACCCAACCTGGTCTCCTCATCTTTTGTGCAAGTTTCCGATCTTGCAAGTTCTGCTTACTGCCCATCCCACAGTTTATCCAGTGTCTCCATCTGCTCCTTGAAGAAACATCTTAATTTCAATGGTAAGCAGATTAACAGATTTCTACATGTTTCTTCTGGTTCCCTGCACCTAAAACTCAGTCTGTAATTCTCACAGGTGCCTGTTCCCATGCTCTGACAGAGGAATGTTGTTCATCACAGCCTTGACGTAGACAGGGCTTTTTTTTTGTTAACTTTTTCTCTCCTTCTGTAGAGATACATGAAACACTTGAATGGGCTCACATTGCACAGGTTCCAGATATTTTTAGATACTTTTAAAGAAGAGTCTTGATATACCTCTTCTATTTTATGGGCTCAGTGCAACCATAAACACATAATCTTTTTTTATGTTTTCCGGCAAGAGCAATAGTAATATTGGTCTTTCCTGACGTGGCCTTATGTTTCTAAAATATTCAAATACACAACAAATAAAATAGTCAATATTTGAAAAAAACCCCATAACTCAAGTTATGTGTAATGGATATTCTCCCCCTTTAGTATAATACATCTGTTGTGTTAACTATTTAGTCTTCTGAATATTTCAGATAATATTTTACAGATAAATAAACACAATAACAATAAATATAAACAATAAACAATGCACTAATGCTCTTGAACACGCTAAAGCAGGAGTTCCCAAAATGCTGTTTGTGAGGTCTTTTAATGTGTGCGCATGGGGCCATGGTGAGGCTGTGCAACAAAATTCATTGGCAATGCAGTATCTTCTCAGCAGGACAGCTATAAAGTTCTACACAT
The DNA here is from genome assembly GCA_013397055.1 of Pachycephala philippinensis. Taxonomy (NCBI): domain Eukaryota; kingdom Metazoa; phylum Chordata; class Aves; order Passeriformes; genus Pachycephala; species Pachycephala philippinensis. The sequence goes on from VWZT01013261.1 coordinate 910,754, forward strand.
TAACCTGAACAGCCCAAGGGTTTCACACTGTGCGAGGTAACTCAATAATCTCACCTTCTATAACATATATATGTATTATATATATAAAATATGTATATAATCTAATTCAACACCAAGTACTTTGTAAATTTTCTAAAGGAGTTTGAAAGTCAAGATCTGTTGTCCTTTTGACTAATTATCCAATTTTCTTCATTAGTTTATCCTGGAATTTTAATTTTCTCAGAATCTCACTATGTCAGTAATACATACCATAAACTACATGTTTTTTAGTGTGATGGCATCCTGCAAACTGCAGAAGAATCAACTGCAATGAAGCCTTCAGAATTTTTTGAGTTAGTCACCCCATCACATGGAGATTTGTTTATCAGCTTTGCTTTTGATGAAGGACAGGTTATGTCCCCTCGTCTTTCAACTTTTCCCTAGGAGGATTTTAGCAGAGCCCAAACTGAAAGAGACTGCTCAAAATAGTTTATAGGATATATTCTACAAAAACCAGAATGAATGGTTTCTCCAATCTCAACCCAGTAGCCACTGATCCCTGCTGAAAATGATCTGGTGATTTAAAATAGGTGTATCTGCTAATGGCAAGACGTGTATCCTTTCTAGGGCCATAAACATTTTTATTTTTTAATTCTATATTTATCAACAATGAGCGATGCATGTTTATTAAAACATGCAAGCAGAATGGAAGTTTGCTGAAGAGATAAAGGGCAGTAATTTTGATAATCACTACATGTTTTCCTACATGATTTCAATGTACCAATTCTTTTCAGTATGATCTTTAAGCAAATCCTTACATTACTATCCTTGTTATAACTTTACTGTTATTTTCCAAAGTTCGTATAATTTCTCAGTAGAAACAGTCATGGAGTTAATGTCCACAACAAGCAGGACACAACAAATGCCATATTGTAATGGGAATACTGAGGTGAGAGAAAAAAGTACTCAATACAAAATGCTTATTCACCATTAGTCCTTCAAATTTGTGAAGCTAATAAAAAATTCTTTCTTTTAACTTAATAATTAAAGTCCTTAAGCCAGCATTTATCCAATTCTTAATAATAAAGAGCTGATTGTGATTATTTATTGACTGATAATAATGCATTATTGCTAAAGAAATCAGCAGTTCTCCAATCGCTTTTCCAAGCAGGCAGAAAACAAGCATAAACGCTAAAAACTTTACGAAGTTTGACTAATCGTGTCCTTTTCTATCAGCTCTAGAGAATGTGTCATTGAAATACAGAGAGTGCAAATCTTACAGACACACAAAGGAAATTAGAATGTATAAAGCTCAGTGCATTACTCCTTTCTTAGACAAGTAATTTCCCATTTTCCTCCCCTTGACTTCATAGCCTGTTCTCCCTGGATATTATTTCAGTGCTCAGATCTCCTACCTGGGTAGACTTCCCATGTCTGCAGAAGATGACTAAAAGGAGATAATAATAACTGTATTATTCCTCATGAAGAAGTCATCACAAGTTTGCAACCATTCTCGTCCTCTAGCTTTTCAGTCTCAGTTTCATAGGGTAAAATGAAGTACAAACTTCCAAAGTATGGGAGGAATGAGAGTAGGAATTTGTACTTCACTCTAATATGTTCCTTTCTAGCTTTTGCTCTTGTACAACTGAATTAGAGAAGAAGGAACTATTGTGGAGCAATTTTCAGATAGCTTAAATTCCACCTAAGTCCCACTGCCTCATTAATGAAAACAGAAAAGTACCTCTCAGAAAAGTGCTTCAGAGTGGCTGAGCAAGGCACTGAGTGGCAATACAAAAGGCACAAGGACCTAGCAGAGTGTAAGCCATCCAAGTATAAGGCTAAGAAGCTTATTTTGGCAGGTCTCGTACCTCATCACAGATGTAGGCTTGACTGCTGCTCTGTTTTGATCATTTAAATTGAATGAGCTCAGTATAATCTGAATAAGGAAAATTCACAGAATCACAGAGTCATCAAGGTTGGAAGATACCTTCAAGATCATCTAGTCCAACCAGCAATCCAGCACCACCATAATCACCCCTAAACCATATCCCCAAGTGACACATCCAGATGTCTCTTGAACGCTTCCAGAGATGGTGACTCCACTACCTCCCTGGGCATCTTATTCCAATGCCTAACCATTCTTTAGGTGAATTTTCTTTTTTATACTATCGAATCTGAACCTCTCTTGGCACAACTTAGGGTCATTTCCTCTTGTCCTTTCACTTGAGACATGTCAGAAGGGACTGACCCCCACCTGGCTACACCCTCCTTTCAGGCAGTTGTAGAGAGTAATGAAGTCTCCCCTGAGCCTCCTTTTCTCCAGGCTAAACAACCCCAGCTCCATCAATTGCACCTCATCAGACTTGTGCTCCAGACCCTTCCCCAGCTCTGTTGCCCTTCTCTGGACATGCTCCAGCACCTCAGTATTGTTCTTGTAATGAGGGGCCCAGAACTGAACACAGGATTTGAGGTGTGGCCTCACCAGTGCCAAGTACAGGGTGATGGTCACTGCCCTGGTCCTGCTGGCCACACTATTGCTGATGCAGGCCAGGTTGCCATTGGCCTTCTTGGCCACCTGAGCTCACTACCCGGTCAAATTAATTGTCAAAGACTTAAAACTTTCTGATTCCTTTCTCATAGGGTATGATTACTTGATTGAAATGTTTACAAGTCACACAAAAGTATACATGTATTTTAAGGAATGATAATTTACTTTAAGGACTATGGCTTTTGAATAAATTTTATGGGATTTATCTCCTCCATCTGTGACTGCAGCAACTGACAAGAGAAGACTGACCAATGTCATCTACCTAGACTTCTGTACGGCCTTTGACACAGTCCCCCATGACATCCTTGTCTCCAAACTGGAGGCAGACGGATTTGAAGGGTGGACTATTTGGTTGATAAGGAATTGGCTGGATGGACACAGCCAGAGAATTGTGGTCAATGGCTCTGTGTCCAGGTGGAGGCCACTGACAAGTGCTCTCCCTCAGGGCTCTGTCTTGGGACCTGTGCTCTTCAATATCCTCATCAGTGGGATCGAAACTTGCACCTTCAGCAAGTTTTCAGGCGACACGAAGCTGAGCAGTGCAGATGACACAAGAGAAGGACTGGATGCCATCTGGGGGAACATGGACAAACCTGAGAAATGGGCCCACAAGAGCCTCATGAGGTTCAACAAATCCAGGTTCAAGGGGCTGCACCTGTGTCAGGGCAATCCCAGACACGAGCACAGACTGGGAGAGGAACTCATTGAGAGCAGCTCTGCAGAGAAGAACTCAGGAGTTCTCATGGATGAAAAGCAGGACATGAGCCAGCAATGTGTCCTCACAGCCCAGAAAGCCAACTGCATCCTAGTCTGCATCAAGCAGACAAAATGGGGGACAGATGCTATGGAAACTTCCATATTGCATTTCAGCAAATTATTCCAGCCTAAATCTTGTGATTTAAGCTGATACAATGATTATCAAACTTTTCATTCAGCAGTGATTGTGTAATGAGGATAAAATTTACCTCACTGTAGTACAAGGACGGAAAAAGGAAATTAGTGAAAGTAAGTGAATAATCAAGGAAAGAGAAACGGATCCATTTCAAAACCAGTTTTTTTGCTATTAAATTACTGTCTTCTGAAATAATTCCCAGAGTTTAGTTGCCCTAACTTTAAATGTTAAAAACAATGGAGCTTTCACAAACCTGCTTTAGAATACTACAGTTTTACTTGAAGATTTACTGATGGTGAAAGGTGATGGCACAGCTCCCCTACTAACACAATACACAGCTGCACACAGAAGCTGTCTGTGACATTGTACTGGCCACTCCCATGCCTGTGCAGCCTTCTCCAAAAGTCTTTGAACTTACAGTCTGAAGGCCAATCCTGACAAAAATACTCATTGTGAATACTACCTTAATTATCAAATTATCTGTTTCGGTCATCTTGTCTCTCCTGGGGAGTGGCATCTCAGTCTTTGTTTGACCCAGCTGAACATGTAACGTTCAATGCAAATATTAGTCCATCATTATGGTGCTTTAAACAAACAAGCAGGTTTGGTTTAGATCTTCCTAAGTGTGTTGAAAGAGGCATGATGTAAATATGTGTGCAGACAGGGAGGCTGCAGAGAGGCTGCTGGAGTACTTAGCACGTCCTGATGGTTACTCTAAGCAGTTTCTTTCCAGCACAATGGCCTTCCTGACTTATCCCCTTGTCTCTCAAGGGAGAGAGAAACAATAGAGGAAGCTGTGACAACTCACTTAGGTGCCCTAAGTAATGTCAACAGCAACAGAAACCATTTTGGCTGTTCCAATTGCTAATATGGGCTGCCCAAAGAGACTATTTGAAATTACTCCAGAAAGGATTTTCAGTTTGCTGCCATGTTTATTAGGACTATGCTTGCGTCTTCGCAGCAGCCAACAATATTAGCAGGATTTCTATGCAATCCCCGAGGTGAGGGAAGATCCATGACAATTCACACTGTCAAGGGTATAATTTCCTAATACTTTCTTATTGCCTAGTATCTGTCAAATATCTTCAATTTTTTACTTGCCTGAAATGCTACTCCTGAAAGTAACACATATTGTTTTCAGACTATGTAAGGATAGGATAAGCTTACTGACGGAAAGCTGAATCGTAGTTCCTGGTTAAGTATGGTCATCAACCATGTCCTGCTCAGTGTGGTTTGAAGAAATGACAGTCTAGAAAAATGTTATGTTTCAGAAGCTATTCTGAATAATTTATTGCCGCTGCAAACAGAGGTGGCTGCATGCACAAACACCGTATCAAGTTCGATATGAAGACTTGAAGTTAAACAAGCAAGGGAAAATGGCTGAAGGTGCCACTTGAGATCTGCAAAAGAATCTCTGGACAGAACTAACCAAATAATCATAGAATTATTTAGGTTGGAAAGAACCCTTAAGAACATTTAGTCCAACCATTAGCCTAAGTATTTGGGCAGAACTGTGTTTGGGCATTAAATGTACTGCTGATTACAGACTCTGGATAAAGAAAAACAGATTGCCAAATTTAGATTTTATGAGAAAGCACAGGAAATATATGTGGAACTGCTCTAAGGGTAGAAACTCGGGGACCATGCTGAATTCATAAATTGAACAGAAGTATCATTTATCTTGTACCACTCAGAAGAGGCAGAAGCTGTATGCCTTTGGAAAAAAAAGAAAGAGATTTTCTTAAAGGGCATCGTTATATGAATTGTTTTCAGCAGTTTCTTCCACTTGACATAGAGTTGGCAGCATACACAAGTTGAATTTTTTCCATCTTCCCTCTACTTGTTTATTGTTCAGTGCACTTGAAGATTTGTGTCTGCTTATTAACTATAATGAAACAACAAGTTCAACAGTTGTCACCTAAATGCGTGTAACAACTATTTAAGAGATCGGGACACTGACTCTGCTTGTGGTGACTGCCTGCAAGGGCCAGCGCTTCCACCTTGGAGAAGGTGACAGCCTTTCCTCCTTTCTAGACCTAGAACAGGAGGTTTGCAGTCAGGAACAAGTACATCTGGCTAGGAATGCCCCTGCGGGGTAGATATTAAACACAATTTCACTGTGAACTCCAGTAGCAAGGATTTAGCCAGGATCTGGCGCAGGGTGCTGTGTGTGACCGTCTGTCTCTGTATGGCCGAAGTAATCTGTTTATTATATGATTTTTAAGTTTAAGGTTTAGCAGTAACAGTTGCTCTTGTCAGGATTTTTATCCCATGCTATCTTTGTTTATTTAATTTCTTTCCACTAGAAAGACATTTCTCCCCAACACCATTTCTAAACAATAGAAATAAGTAACTTGACAATGACATACATTTGCTTCAACCAGAGTCATGGGGGGAGTTTTTAGTCTGAATAGTGATGCATGACTGCTGCTAAAATTTGGGAGACAAGATAATCTTAATTTTTTTCTATTTTTTTTTTTTTAAGTTCTTGGAGTCTTTCCTAGAATGACTCATACTTATTTACATAGAAAAAAATTCAAAACCAGGACTGCATCATTGCATCCAGTTTTTGAAATGTTTTGACACATTTACTGAGATTTACTAGGTAATTTCACATGCTTGTCTGGCAATTTTTAATCCATTATTTCGCACTACAAGCTGCATCCTTGAGTTTATTTTACGGCACAGACATAAAGTAAACTAAATGCCAACATCTCCTGGCCTCTCCCTTTTATCTATGGGAATGGCCTTCAGTAAAGAGAATCCAAAGGATATTGTGCATCCATTTTGAGATACACTATTTTCATTAATGTGAATATTTCTGAGTAAATAAGGAAGTAAGACTTGGCTTAGGTTAGAATAACAATGCAATTACGTAGTAAACCATGTGTCATGAGAACCTCTCAGGGTCAGTATTGCACCAAAAGCCGCACTGTTTGGGGACAATCTTTGGGCCTTGGTCTTCTAATATTATCTGCTGAGAAAAATGTCTAGAAATCTGGCTTATTTCTTAGTGTGCTTATGGGCTTCTGCAGTAAAGTTGGGATATGTATGAAATACAGCACAAAACTCCCACTCAGTTAACGGCAGAATTAGTCACCCCAAACTGGAGATAGATCAGTACTAAAGGAGAGAAGCAATTAAGTATTGTACACCATAGTTTTGATGTAAATACAGACATTATAGTCCAAATTCTGCTTCCTTTCATTTTAATCAGAAATCAGTGAAGCAGCTCTGTGTTATAAGCACTAGAAGTAAAAGGAGAACTGCAGGCAGAGTAAAATAAAACACATTGGGTAAAAGACTAGGACTACAGCCTGGTTTTCAAGGCATAGAGCAGATTTACATGGAAAATAACTTTTAAAAGCTGGAGGAAGGAGAAGAGAGAGGAAGGAAAAGTATGCCTGACCTGCAGGTTAAGATGAATTTGTGCTGCAAGGTCAGGAACATTGGAATTCTAAGGGTTTGTTTTTGCCCACTATTTGGAGTCACTTCATATTTTGTACTAGAACTGAACTTCTCCAAACATAAACATGTTTAGCTCCAGTCATTTGGTTTCCTTGGTTCCAGTTGGTTTCTCAGCTGGGAGCAGGGGGGAAACCAAGCTTATTCTCAAGACTAGTGACAATTCAATTGGGAGGCTTCGGTTTCCTCCAGTTCCAATAAACAAAGTTGATTTACTCTACCTTTTTTTTCCTGGAAAGGTTATATATAGTTGGATGATTTTTATTACACAGGGTTTTTAATTCTGTCCTGAATCTTGTTTTCATTTTGGCCCTTGGTCTATAGAGCATCATGATGTATAACAGTACAGATACAATAAAAACCCAACCAACCAACCGACCAAAAAAATTATTATATACCGGTCTTTAACTTGTCCTCCACATTGTTTTAATGAAATAATAGTACAGAAAACAGTTATTAAGTGGAAACAGTGCCGTGGGTTAGGTGGCTCAGTGCTACAGTGCCACCACATTAAAAGCCCATTTTTTCAGCATGAAGAAATATATTCTGCTCCAAGACTAAATGTGAGTTCTATCCCTTTGGAACAGTCCTCAGACTGTATGTTGTACATGGCACGATATATGATCTTGTAGGAATATAGGAAATGGAGCCAATGTTCCCATTATTAAAAAAAAAAGTAAAACAGAAAACCAAAGTTTAAAGTTCAGGCTAATAGAGGTGTGGTCAATCTGAAGTAAGATTTGTCTATTGAAAAAACCTAGTATACTTTTACTGTACATTTAGGTTCCTGATTTTGTAATTCATATTAATTATCGCCCTATAACAATTTACACAACTCCTTTCTCTCCTGTAACAAACCTTAAATGACATCATTTATTTAAAACACACTTGAAACTAAAGAGTAGCTTGTATTACCTCCAGCTCCATGTGTTTTTCTTCCTTGTCATGGTCCTTCAATGCCTTTTCAGAATGATTATTGCAGTCTTCTAAATGACAGGTGTGCTGATATTCAGTAAGTTCATGTTTAGCTTGCTTTCTTTGAGAAACATTCCTTCTCTGAAGACCTTTGAAAAATGCCTCAAAGAGTGGCATTTCCGTAAATGTATCATCATCACCTCTGTTATCTGCTTTTTCCTCTTCAGGAGAAAAAACATCTGCTTCTCCTGCCTCACAGATATGGAGCTTAGTGTCAGCTTCATGTGATAAAAATTCAAAATCAGAAAATGTAATAGCACTTGATTTGTGTTTTATGACTCTGATCTCATGATTTGCTGCTGGTGTCTTGTCCAAATTTTTTACTGTAAGGACTGGCCACTCTGTGTGCATGGGGAGGTTTAAAGGACCTTCCTTTGGCGTGTGCCTTGTAGAACAGGATAATCCTTCACAAAGGTGCTTTGTCTCAGGCTGGTTGGTGGCACTGGCACGCCCTGCAGCCGTGCCAAGTTGTAAGGATGTCTCATTGTGGTCCAATAAGGATGACACAGACAGCAAGCTCGGTCCAGGTTCCAGTAACACATTCTGAAATTCACATGGACCTGCCCGATTTTCTATTTTTCTTTGGTATTCTTCATACTTTGCTTCCTCTGGAGTCCCCAGGCACTTGGCAGATGTAAAATAAGGTGAGCACTGTTCTCCTTCATAGATGTTAGTTTCCATTCCAATGGGTTTCATCCATCAGAGATCAAAATTACTTCATTTTTGCTTTTCTTAAGAAACATAAATCTGCATATGTAGCCAGGAAATATATTCTTAGTTTTCCAAAACCATGATCACACAATCATTATTAACGCCTGGATTCTCACACAGAATGAATCCTCTCAGCTCCTGAAAAAAAATAAATATAATTAATGCTTGCAATGGCGTCCATCCGCAAAAGTAATCCTGAAACATGAAATGTCCATATCAAATTTAGTTCAGATTTACTTATGTGTTTTCAAAAATCTTTCATGTGTGCAGATTAAATGAACTTAAAACATGAGAATCTTGACTTGTTTTACTTAGAACCTGGGAAAGAAATGGAAAATGCAGAAATGTTTCTTAATTATTGACTTTACGTTGATTATTGACACCACAATTCAGAATCATTTAAAGTGATGTTAGATATATGCTTGTTATCTAAACACACCTCTGTTCACTGTATTTTCATTGTCTGTTAAATCACTGACAACTTTTACACTGCTCTGATAAAGCTGCTAAAATGCCATAGGGAAGACTGAGAAACAAAACATAGGGAAATGTCATAGGGAAAATCGACAGAAAAGAAGATGTCAGTACAGGTATGATTTTCTGTATTTCGAATTCAGGGAATTGCCAATGCAGTGCAGCACCTGTCCATTTCCAATAGATTTAAAAGGCAAAAGGAGGAGGCTAAAAATAACAGAGAGCTTCAGTACTACATTGGAGTTGGCCTTGTCTGGTTTAAAAGTCTTAACACCTGTGCTCACATCTAGGCAGTGCACCTCCAATGCGCTGGGAGAAGGGAGCAGCTGAAGAACTGATCTTGCATCACTGAATAGCTTACATTCACCCATACATGTCATTTACTTCTTGTGACAGATTGAATATTGGTAGTATTTATTTTAATGATTGTTTCAGTACTCCATCTGTGAGAGAGCAAAGCAGAACAGAAGCTTTTCAAAACAAAAAGAGAAGCTTAAGCCTTTGATGTATGTGGCAAACCTGTCAGTGATGAGGAAGACATGTCAGAAGGCAGCACTGTGACTGTCAAAGTGGGAAGCAAGCAAAGTAAGATGCTGGCATGTGATGTGCCTGTCACTGCATGTGCCATAAACTGAGCAATGCACACCAGCTAGGCATATTTTAGTGCTGGTTAGTGTGTATTTGACTGTTACAGGCATACATTTGGTAATAGAAAGAATACTGTTACACATCCAGAAAATTTGGATTTCTTGTGTTACCTTTGTCATTTGAACTGCAGCTGTAATAGCTGTGAGCATGCAGGTACACACTGTTTATGTAGACCTCCTCTCAGCCATTGATAGCTATTTAAACGTCAGACATTATTGTAAACTGTCTAACCTCCTGCTGGAGTCAGTGGAGAGAGAAAAATGCTTCCCAAAGGTAAATGCTCTCACTTATCTTGTTTACCTGTTTTGATGTAGGATGTGTCTCCCTCCTGTCTTGACTGCCTAATACAAAACTATGGAGGATGTTTAGACAAAAAGCTTACACCACTCATTCTGCCTTTAGAGGGACAAATAAAACCAAGAAGAATCTCAGCCCCTATCTGTGGTACACAATAATAATAGATTACATTGTCTATGAGTGAATGAGAAACCTTCTAAGCCCTCATCTTCTTAGGTGCTTCAGGTTAGTCATCTACATAGAATTGACTTCACTTCCAGAAGTGCTGACCACCTTTGGTTCTTGCTTAACAGTGGGAGAACTAATTGAGCACAATGTCTTTGAAAAAGAAAACACATTCCCAGATTTAGATGGAATAACTAACATTTCACACAATAACTTGTACATTGTGGGCACAGTAAAAAAGCCTCCTGCCATTTCAGGTGATTATTACCTGTGCTTCACCATGAGCCATCACCTTGGCTTCTGAGTCCCTGACACCGAGCACCCAACACACAAAGCCAGCTATAAGCCAAAAAGGTCTGCCTATTCTAGTAGACTGCCAAAGGGCAGCAAAAGAGCTTTGGCCTGGCTGCCCACATCAGGTGAGAGGGTGGGTTGTGTCCACCAGCCACTGCTGCTGGTGGCTGTCCCGTTCTTCATCTGATGGTAGTTCCAGAGGAAGTAGCAGTGCTCAGGTCTCCAGGTCTCCTCCAGAGATTCTCTTTCCCAGTCTTCACCCCTTCTTATTGTCACTTTTTCTTCCCATCCTTGGCCCATTCCCTGGCCCCTCTTTAGTTTTGGTAATGCTGCCAAGCAGGATCTGCTGTGATGACATCTGCAGAAATACACTTTTGTGTTCATAGTAACATCTTTGCTGTAATAAGCCCAACATTTAGCAAAAAATTCTCCAGAAGCAGTTACAGAAATTCACAGGATCACAGGATGGGTCGGGCTGGAGGGGATCACAGTGGATCACCTGGTCCAACCTCCCTGCACAAGCAGGGCCATCCTGGAGCACACGGCACAGGATTGTATCCAGGCACTTCTTGAATATCTCTGGTAAGGGAGGCTCCACAACCTCTCTGGGCAATCTGTTCTAATCACTTGCACAATAAAGAATTTCTTCCTCATATTTAGGTGGAACTTGCTGTGCATCGGTTTCTGCCCTGTACATCAAATTCTGCAGTAGGCATGCACAGGATAAGTGAATTATGTATTTTTTTATTTCTGTTACTTTAGGATGATGCTTTAGACTCTCAAACATGAATTATCATCCAAAATACTGTATTTTTCATTATCTCTCTACATAACTCCATATTACTAACATTTAAAATCAATACCAACTTCTCTTAAAACTTTGCTACGTTATTTCTCTCAAATGAGTTTTGGTTTTTACAGGATATAATGTAAAGCTGTAATTTTTACAGTTTAATTGCAAAAATCATGAAAGAGTTTTTCTGTTTGCTAGATTCGCTTATTCTATTGTACTGTTTATTTTTCCTGGGATGAGACTGGAACAAATCAAGTATGCAAAAGCAGGCTGGTTTTGTGCAAGTGTGGCAAGAAATCTCTGACGAGGAAGTGGTGAGAAGAGAGAATGTCAGTTTACCCTTGTTCATCCTGTGCAACATATCTCTTTACTCAATCTAGCAATGACTAGAAAAAAGCCTACCCTTTCATGTATAATATTAAATTCCATATTTATAAAGAGTTACACATGGAAATTTCTAGCTCCTAAAAATGGAGCATTCTTGGCAAAGCAGAGAATTTAGAAATCCTGCCTATAGCAAAATTTGTAACTCAAAGTGCTCTGAACATTCAAGAGCTAAATCTGTACATGTCGCAAAAGGCCTCTAAGACAGTCCTGCAAAATAATGTAATTCTCACTACAGTGATGAATACATGCACATACAGGTTCTAAAAACTAATAATCTTCCTTGAAAAGGTCTTCAAGGCGTTATAAATAGGGAGATTACTTTTGTATGCATATGTAATTCTCAATATATAGTGTAGCATTAGCTCTAGTGGTAGAAGCTAGTGTAGGTAACGATGTGGAATAATGAAAGTATATGTATGTTTTTTGAATAAAATGGGAATGCAGGGCTACCACAGGTAACTGTCCAACTAGAACTGACTCCAAGCAGCATTAGTAAGAGCAAAAAAATAAAAAGCAACACTCACAGCAACAGGATTTTTTTTGTTAAATGTGAAATGCATATCTGAGTGTAGCAACTTCAGCTGTTTACACACGTGAGTTTAAAACTTACAAATGGAATGTTATTTATTAATGAAATATCCTTGCAAATCAGCAGTAAATGAATACAGATTTGTGATATAGCAAGTGACGTGCCATGGAAGAGAAGTTCTCATGTCGTCTGGCACATGCAAGTGTGTATGTGCAGCCTCACAGATCAACTTCTGTGTATCATGCTCTACTGGCTTGATTCCCTTTGCCTGAAATCAAATTATTATGATTTATTTCATAGGGTTACTCTAACAGCAAGTCACCTAAAACAGCTTTTCAAACATGGCTTAAATTAGTGCATTTCAATACCCAGTATGTATTTTGGCATTATGGAGCATGTGAATATGTGTAACTTTTTCAGTTTAAATTAAATTTAAATCTGAACTGACATAGTAAACCAGCAAATCATGTCCTGATCTTGGTTGGAAAAGTACACCACTCATCTAAAATAAAAAGTTTCTACCTCTCAGCCCCTAGTGCATTTTTTTCCCTTTCACAATGACTTTGCTTAGTATTTTCTATTGACTTATACAACCTTCCCCTGAAAAATTCAGAAAACAAGGCAAGAGAATGAGAGACACATAGACTAAAAGAAAATGACGAGATTAGGATTTTTTCCTGACAATAATTTTACCTGCTTTGCAAGGTAACCCCATATTTTTCAATTCAGTTAATTTCCACAAGCGTAACAACAGGAACTGCGTGAGTGGCCAAAAGATCCTCCAAGCATTGGGGCAGAACAGAAAAAGAAGTGAGCCGATCCTTAACAAAAGACATTTCAGCTTCCTTGCTGCACAAGAACTCTGTCAACAGAAGTCTGTGTGAGAATCCCTGGGGCGAAAACAGCCTTCTGCAAGCATTGGCCAAATTATTCACAGAAAAAAAAACAACAGAAAAAAAGGAGAGGGAAGGAAAAAAATAAAAAGAGAGAGTAAGAGCATGCTTCAGAGGAACACCAGGCACTTCTAAAAATACAGCATGACCTCATTCTTCACATTATGCCAGACCTTAACATCGTGCTTTGCTTTATCACCTGGAGCACCTGGAGTCAGGTTCCTACTGCTCAAGTTTGGATGCTGTCAGATTTTGAAAAGGTAGGCAGTGAAATGCCTTTTGATGTAGTGTGAAGCCAGTGTAAAGGAGTACCAAAATTAGCTTTCCATGTCACTTGCAAATTCTAATTATTTTTTGCCTATGTTTCGTCAAGACCTACATTTGCTGCCAAAGCTTTACGAGTCTTCCCTTTTATATGTATTAATAGAATCATAGTTTGCAGACGGACTTCTGCATACGCTGCAAAATGTAGCTGTAGTGCAAGTTACTGGACACATGAGTTTCTCAGTGTGATTATAAATCAGTTATTTGCAAATCTAGCCTGGAAAGGAGAAGGATGTATTGTCACTGGGAATATGGGGTGAGAAGTCTCTGAGTTATAGTTTAATTTTGGAAGTGTTTTTCTATATTGCTTTTGATTAGAGCAAACAGCAAAAATGGAAAAGCTGCAATACCCTTCTGCTCTTGTAACGGATGTATTCATGTACTCAGGCTTGTAGCTGTAGATTACATTTTTCACCTTGAGATATCCAGGCACAGATACTTGGCACAGATGCTGCCACACCTACGTCCATCCTGACTCATTTCAGTGAGTGAAGGAGGCGGCACTGAGACGCTGGTTTCTCTTATACCGCATGCTCCTGATTGCCTTCACTGAAGTTAGGCACTATTTTATTCAGCAAGGAATTTGGCATAGTTATGAATGAGTCAGTCAGCAAATGAAGCCACATCTTGAGGCAACCATTTTTCAGGAATTACTTTATAGGACAGTGAGGCTTGTCTCAATTCAGAAGTGTTCATTATCCCAGGACAGCTGCACTGCCAGGTCTGTCTATTACCAGCTTTGCCATCACTGCCCCCACCTCCAGTGTGTCAGAAACTCATTCTCATTGCCAAGGAAAGTAAAATATCTTCTCAAATGCAATAAACTACAATGCTAAAGAGATACTCTGTCAATTTAATAGTGCTTACATTCATTTTTGTCTCAGATGCAACTGTTGGTGGCAGATGTGCCGTTTTCCAAGCACCCTCTTAACAAACACAGCAAAGTCAGCAATTTATTTACAGCTGGACCTACTTGCAGTATATAGGAAGAAAGACTGCTATGAGAGGAATCATTGACACATTTTGTGCTATTAGCTGAGCCCGAGGCTGAGTTTAATCCAGCTGAGGCACTAACAAACTGCCAGTGTGCTGACTCAGTTGTATTTCTGCTAAAACCAGCATTTCCAAAGGCACTGTCATTGTCACCTTACACCATGAGGTAGTTGCAAATAAGGTGAGAAAATACCCTCTGCAATACAATTCTTGCCCTTCCTAAGACCCTAGATCCATGGGCAATGTTTAGTTCTAGTTTACATAAAGTGGGCCTTGATTTTGCAAATCTTTCTGCTCTGTGCAGCCCATGAATAGCATGGTTACAATCCTGAGCGAAACCACATGGCAGGAATGTGTGATCAGCAGTAGAGTATCTTCAAAGAATGAGATCTGTGTTTCCTTCTCCAATAGGCATCTTTTACCATTGCATTCAATGTGTTACTTTTGTAATCCCTGTTCTGTGTTACGTGCCTTGTCTTACACGTATGAAATGTACCAACACTCTCCCGATGAGATACTGGCCAGAGGTTGTTTGACTACATGCTTTTAGAAGGCAATTTTGAGTGATTTAAGATTACATTCTGAATTACTTGATAAAGTAAACCTGGTGTAAAGATACTGCCCTAGAATACTTTGGCTTTGTTTTTATATGAGCGGTGCAATCAATGTGGAACAGGAAGAGCAGCCAGCCATACGTGGACACTGTTCATAAACACAAGTTCCAAAATGAACCAACACCTGATAAATATTTTGAAAATAACACTGGATCAACCACATAGGAAATAAAAGTCTGTGTCCCTTTGGCTGATGATCTTTATATTGGTAAGATCCCAGGTCTTTATCTAAGCTGCCAGTCCACACCAAAGTCAGGAAACAGCCTTTCTGCAAGCAAAGACACACAGGTATGAGCTGCTTCTCCTTACAGTTTAAATACTACCACTGTTCCTTCAGCCTGTAAAGTGAATTCCATTTGGTATGTTCAGGGGAATCTCAATGGACTGTTTGGAAATTAATATTCATTTTGCACAAGTGGAAAGAAGCTGAAAGGACCAATTTTTTTCATATTGGAGGATGTCTAGGATAACATATAGATAGTTCTAGTAATAAGAGACTGAGGCTTCATCAGACATCATGACTGAAGGTCACCACTTATTTAATAGGATGAAGTCTTCTTGCTAATATTATTTATAGAGGAGAGTTGCANAGCAGCGTGGTTTTGGTTTTTTTTGTGTTTAGCTCTTCTCTATTCAAAACTGTTTATCAGCAAAAAATTCTCCTTCACAACAGCCTGCAAGTGTCTTTCAAAATTGCACATATCCCTCTGAGAAATCTCTGCTGAACCTGTGACACCCACTAGCAGCCAAAAGCAGTTATTTTGGCATTTCACAGGGTCAGATGCTGGTATGGTCTTTTTGTGTATGGTTCATAACTCCTTAAAATGAAAGAAATTAAGTTCTTTAAATTTATTTCCCTCTCTGTAAAAGAAAAAACATATCACTGTCTTGGGTGCCTTCATGAGAAAGTATCAGTTCAGATTAATTTCACTTTTAATCATTATTATCTGCAATCTGCACATAAGGAATTGGACGCTTGCATCTACCATGACCACACAGCCAGCAGAAGAGTTGTAAGCTGGAATCCAAATTTCTTTATCACTAAAGCCTTAATCTCATCACATCTTCCATCTGTAAAAAATGTTTTATTTACTAATTGTCATGATTGAATATACACAAAGAACATAAGAGACTGAGGCTTCATCAGACATCATGACTGAAGGTCAGCACTTATTTTAATAGGACGAACTCTTCTTGCTAATATTATTTATAGAGTTGCATTTCATTAGAAATGTGTGCCCCTTTTCCCTTTGAACTGGGTTCTCTTAAACAGGGATAAACAGATAATCTTAAGTAAGCCCCTACACCCCTCCAAGCTCCTGATCTTCCCATAATCTATTAAATTCCCCCAAAAGCTCCAACACCCTTCAGTAACTCTTTAAGTGCAGTGCTTCTGCTTCAAGCTTTCTTTACATCAACAAGTTAAATTTCAAGTCCTGGTCCTGATCTTCAAAGGAATCTCGATGCCTTGACTGTTCCCTCAGCACCCTCTGTCCTTGCCACCTGTGGCCATGGCCAGCACAGAGATGAAAGCATGGCACAGGGGGAGAGATGCCTCAGCAGCCACCAGGAGCTACTGCACTCATCTCAGGAGAAACCACATAAAAATACATCTCTCTTGCTGCTTTCTGAGCAAAGTACAGAGAAAAATAACTCACAGGACACTGGTGTTTGAGATAAGGACTGCCTCAGCTGGTCTGAAAGCAGCCAGTCTGGAGAGTGGGAAGCAGCCAGACCCCTGTAGCTTCTGAACCCTGCCCAAGTTCATTAATCCTATTTACAAGACCTGACTGTTTCTGATACCTAAGCCAGCTGGCTGAATACATGAAGAAAAAATGGGGGAAAATTCAACTGCCTAAACATAGGCTTCTAATGTCCTTTGAGACATGCCAAACTAACCCACTTGGCCTTCAGCTGCCAGCTCAGAGAGGTGTCAATCTCCTCCAACTCCTCTGACATACCTGCTGTGTGGATGTCGTAGGACAGCAGGGCATCTCAGGGGCACTGCTTGGCACCTGCAGGTGGGCACTTGTTTAGGCAGATAAATTGTACTTTCAGATTCCTTAGCAGGCTGTTCAAAGAATTTAACTTCAGGCACCTAATTTTGATGACTAACTTGGGATTCTTAGTTAAGAGCCTTAATCTCTCCCTTCCCTATATAAAAAGCCTGCATTTTTAATCTATGCACCTCAATTCAGCTGGCATAAGCACCGTATTGCTTCCAAAAAAACGTGTGTGTTAGTCTCCTGGTCCAGCAAAGAAGCTGCTGTAGGAAGCCAAATTGATAAAAATTGCCAGCAGCTCCCTGCTGCTTAAGGACCTGTTTGTGTGCTCCAGCACGTTATTAGGGAAACTTTCAAGGCTAGATCAGAACATACTCAGAAAACAAACAAGAACAAGCACTTTAGTGCCAGGTTTGTGGCACTTCAGCTCCCCAGGTTTGCACTCCTATCAGTCTTACAAAGTTTCTGCAGTGTTTTGGCAACATGCTACATTTCTCACTTGAAATATGCTGCTTAATGCAAGACTGGTAAACAGCTTGAATAGGCAGGGCTTTGATTTATGAACTGCATCAATATGGTAATGAGCACGTTGCCTGGGCAATTAGTTTTAAATTGTATAAGCTCACACCAGCTCTTGTTATTATGAGTACAAAGGTTTGTCAGAGTACCTCTGAGTTCAGTATTTCAGAATCCTCTGGTGTCTTTATGCCTATTAGACCAGAACTGAAGCAAATTAAAGCCTCTGCTACACCTTCTGAATCCAATACCACTAAACCATGCATATGAAAATATCAGCAGCGAATAGATTAAATAGATGCATGCACTTAAAATGCTACTTTGCATGCTTTTTTTTTTTTTTCTTCCAGTCCAAGATGGGCTTTGATCTCCAGCAATGTCTTTATCATCCTCTCTAATCAGTGTCTGTAATGAATGCTAAAGAAATGGTGACCCTGCAATAAATATCAATTACTACAAAGGCCATGCTGCGGGGCAGCCCCTCCTCTCGAGACCTGCTGGGTCCATGAGATATAAACGGCAGCAAGGGAGAACTGTGTCAGCTGCAATGAAGATCACTTATTTCAGAGGGAGCAAAAGTTATTTTAGAGGAAC
The DNA here is from genome assembly GCA_013397055.1 of Pachycephala philippinensis. Lineage (NCBI taxonomy): Eukaryota > Metazoa > Chordata > Aves > Passeriformes > Pachycephala > Pachycephala philippinensis. The sequence continues at coordinate 928,848 of VWZT01013261.1, forward strand.
CTCCTGTGATCCCTATCTGTATGTGCAGAAAAGCCAAAATGAATCTTGCTCAAACAATTTTGGTCAAGCAACACTTTTTGGTGCAAGAACTCTTCCCTCAAAACCAACTTATTTTTGATGGATAATCCATGCATGTTTGTTTAAGCAAAAAACCAAAATAAAATAAAACAAAAAGATAATTTATGTTGGGAGATATTCACTGTTTTTGATTAATTTTCAGAGCTTTCAGAAGAAAAAGTGTTTGAGCATAAAGTGCTCAGATGACTACTTCAGTATTTTCAGCCTTTCTATCTCTTGCTCCCCCATGTGTTTTTTAAAATTATATTATTAAGTACTCGGTTAATTTGACAGAATCTCATAGTTCTTTCAAATTCTTCTATTTATGGGGTAAGTTTTCTTTTGTATCTTTTTCCCAGATATACCAGGCAAAGGCAAAACACCCAGCAATACTTAATGACAGCTGCTTCAGAGATGCTCGAAGTTTTATTTAGGTACAAAAGGAAGTGTTTCTTAAGCCAAGGTGCATATTTAAGGCCTGAATAGCTGTTTTGAACAAATTCCCTGTTTGCCTTTCTGCTTTTAGGTTATTTCTTCTTCTTCTCTGTTATTTGTGATCTTCCAATAATTAGTTACAGTCATCTGTTTTCCAGTCTCAGTTCTTTAATTCCAAATTTCTACTTAGTGTGATTTCTTGTGCTTGCTAAATTAAAGAGATTTATGGTATCAAATGTTCCTTCCCCATAGAATGGGTCACTTTTTATCAAATAACAGCTCTCCTTTTTGGATACACTCAAGCAAACATTTCAAGTGGTTTAACAAATGTAGTCTAAAAATATCTAAACTAGCTCTAAGCTTACCAGCCGAAGTCTCACAAATAATGAAGCAGTGGAGCTGAGGCACGCTGCTGTGATACACCTTTTTTTGGGGTATCCAAAGAGGAACTCAGGTCTTTGTCTGATACCTGCAATAACTGTATGCCAAGTTCAGAGGTCATTTTTGAAGCTATTCCCTGGAGTCTTCATAAGTTTGGTTTCTTATGCTATTTTGTGAGACTTCCACGGATGTTGTCCACCTGTGACATCTTTCCTCTATGCAGAATGAAACTGCCTGGGGTGTTTCTGCATGACTTTGTGGAATGAAGAGACAAATAAGCACCCCACCATAAAAAACTATACAATCCACTAGCAAATGCTCCTAGAAATTTTAAAGGGTCTGCTATACTTGAAGTGTAGTCCACAAATAAAGAAGAGCTGGATTTTTTTTCAAAAAAAGTAATTTGGAGTAGGAAAAAAACCCTGAAACACTTCATATACAATCTAACAGCTTTATAAAGCAACAGTGCAGGATAATTATTTTTTAACTTTTTCTAGTTTTCCTTTCCTATATAAATCATTTCTTTCCAACCTTTAAAAATAAAAACAAAAGATAAGTAGAAGTCTTAATCAAAGGGGATGTCAATTGTCTGGCAGGATGAAGCTCACACAAACATTAAATTCAATTAATCTGATTTCCATGGAAACATGGTATTGATGCAAATTCTGTTACAGAGTCCCTTAAACAAGCAGAATGGTTATGTCCAGGTTCCACACAGCATACAAGTATTAAATCAAATTATCAACACCCTCCTCCGGCCTCCTCTACAATCTTATTCAAATAAATGAATCTCTGACAGAGATGGTGTGTTTCACCTTAATTTTTACTAGTACAAAGTTCTGTGTTAACGTGAGAGAGATTTTTCTTTCCTTCAGAATGATGTAAGTCATTAATTCAGATATCAGAGAGTAGCCAAATTAGTCATTTTTCCCCCTTGTGACAAGAGAAAAGACTAGTTGCTTTGAGTTTTAGAAGTGCCGACAAATTTGTGGCAACAAATTCAGTTTCAATCTTCTTTCATTAAAAATGTGAGTGTGTTCATCTGTGCATATTGCACGTACTTTTACAGAGACCCTGTTATGACTGAGGATGCCTTTGCCATCTTAGTGGGAGTTAAAGATCAGTTTTTCATGAAGCTCAGTCACTGTAAATCATACCAGCCTGAAGTGTTAGTGTATGTTTGTAATGCTAGATATAAAGTCTTATTTTAACAATGAGGAATAAGCACCATGTTGGTAATATTTAGTTAAAAAGTATAAAAAGAAGTAAATATTTGATAGTTTTATTACCTATCTGCTCAAATAAATGGCAGAACAAATGCTCTAAGTTTAAGCTCTCAGTGCCTTCCTACCTTAATGTTACATATAGTTTAAGGTTAACTTTTTTGATGTTTTTATCACAAAATATATAAGGAGGCTTGATCTTCAAAAAGCTACAGGCCTTTCCTTTTGTAAAATGTCATCCACTTCTAAAGTGTGTCTCTCCAAAGGGAAAATTTGTCTAGCAGCAAACACTCTGATTTCAAAACTTCAAGCTCTCTCTGCCTGTTTTTTAATACATGTCTTAGTCCCCACTGTCTTAAAAGGAGCTTAAAAATGGTGAAAGACTATAACTAATGCAACTTTGGCTCCCCAAGCCAAAGCGATGACAGGGCAAAGCAGCTGTGTGAAATACAGACTTCCCTGCACACCTCGTCCAGGCATAAATTGCAAACCACCCACAGCAGGCAGAGTGGCCATGACAAGGAACCAGCAATGTCACCGCCTCTGGCCACCCACACCCGGGCACTTCCTGCTGACAGGTTTCTCACTGCCACCTCTCTCCCTCTTTAAACTGCAGTAAATGAACGGTTTTTATGCTTTTTGCTGGTGGGGGAACATGGAATCGGTCTTGTTCATCTTTCATCGCCAGAAGATATGCGAACACGTGGCAGTGCCTGCAGCCACAAAGGCACCATGTATTATTAACCACAGGGCTGCGTTGCTTCAGTCAAGCCCCACTTTGCAAGATGATGCCCAAAAGCAGTGAAAAGCAGAGTTGCTATCAGTCTTTCCTGGGGAAAACCAGAGCTCTGTGTAGAAACAACGCAAGGATGCACAGTAAGGGGAAAATCAGCTGTGCCACTTCCCCAAAAAATATATCCTCAAGGCTTCAACAAGCCCTGGAAGAACTATGCTCTGACCTCAATAAATAGGCTTCATGATAACAAAAAATGGACAAATGAAGATTCGTAATAATTTAAAATTTGAGTTGCTCCAGCAGATGAAAATTAACTACCTTGCTCAGAGTCAGATTGTGTACAAATATACAGAAAATTATAACACCACTCTAAAATTGCATATATTCACAGCTTAACATACTTATTAACCTTCTTCCATTGTATTTTAGCATATTTATGTTCTTAAAACATAACATCTAATACACTAATGGAATATTCGCCCATATGCAAACACTCAGGCAAGGACTCTGCTTATTAGACAACCTGAGATGTACTCCCCCTGTGTTTGCTATAATGCACTACTGTCATCCCTTTAAATCATTGGGCAGGCTGTCAGGATTTTAGATTCCTGGGAGTTTCCATTGCAGTGAGAGATTGACAAGTGTCAGACTGAAAGCTGCTTCACAGACCTTCACCTTGCTCCCACTGAAAATGTATATTACTGTCTGGATTTTAGTGATTTGTCCCTACCACTCTGTAGCCTGGGGTTTCCTGCTGTACCCTGCACATAAGACAGGCAACCAAGGAGGTGGCGGTACAGGAAAGGCAATGGTGAAACAAGACATGTTAATCTTTGACTGCATGCTAAATAATTAGCGTTGCTTCTGTGTGAGTTATTTACATCTAGTTGTGTAATTTTGCAAAAGGTTACGTTTCCCTTTAATTTTGATGCAGTACCTTCCTGGCAATATCAGAGTTTTAGTAAATTCTTGTCATAGATGACCTTCAGCTAAGTAAAGAAATGTTAACTTGCATAAACAATTCCAAAGATATTTGAAAGTACTCTGAATAAACATCATACCTGTGAGGGTACAGGCTTTTATGAGCTTCTACCTGAAATACTGTTGAGTTTGCTCTTCTCAGAGCAAGATGCAGACTGCCATAGAGTTTACCTGCTATGTGTTTACTGCTACAAAGCCCCCTCACCACACTCCATTTCCCTATACAACGTAGATATATGGGAAAGCAGCAGTGTCCACCATGCATTTGCATTCTTCAGGTGGAAGACAGTGTCAGTATTCTGGGTGTCCAAAAGAACTCTTTCAGTTATGAACCTAAACCTATGCAAGCAAGATAAAATACTGGGACTACTAACTTCCAGGATTTGTTTTGGGAGAGTTTTTATGTAGTGGTGTCAGGTCAAATAGTGTATATGAAAGCAATTCTTCAGAGACAATTTAAATGCTGCTGTAGAAATGCCTACTAGACTGTGAAAGTTCTATTTTAAGGGGTATTAAGAAGACAACAAGGAAGATTCCCTCAAGCCTGTGTACTCTGTTCATACATGGCCATGACAATTAGTGTAAATGCTCATTATCAAACACCATTTTATCTCAAATTAACATTTGTGTGGCAAGATTTCAGTTTACTCTGATAGGTACTTAAAAAACTGGTAATTAAAGAAATAAAATTGTACTAATTTCAAGATTTTTGAATTCTTTTCCTCTTGTTTCAAGAAAACTCAATGGCTTAGTTTTGCGCAACGCTTTCTGTATGGGGGTGTGCCTCACTAATGCATATTTGAGGAGCTTATGACAAACAGGAGTACACAAGTGAGGATAAGTAGTCACATGTTTGTGTGCCTGTTGTTATGAATTCAGCAATGCTGAGTGCCTCTCACTCCGTAACAGCTGGTATGAAGCCTAGGAATTTCAAAACACAAGGTGCTTCTACATTTCACTAGAAACGCTGGCAAAATTAAATGCCTTGAATTTTTTTTCCCTCTCCCAAAAGACACATGTCAAATCCACTGCCCATAGAAGTGCAGAGGAGCTTAGAAGTGTCTCTGGCCTGTGGAGCTGGCTGGGACAGCAGAGGTAAACTGACCACTAGTGATGCAGAGAAACCCCTTCAGGTCCCCTTTGTCCTATTTATGTCTAACACCCTGGTGCTCCTGATGCTTCCCTTCTCTTGGTGGATGCTCTGCAGTGAATGATCCTTTGCAAGCAGGGACAGGACTCTCCTTGTAGCCTTGGCTGGGCAGGCAGGAGGGAGCTGCCCCATGGCCCATGACCCACCACCAGCTCTAGAAACAGCTCCCAGGGCAGCCCAGAGCCAGGCAGGAGGCAGCCCAGGCACACCTCCCTTTGGCAAGCCAAGCTGCTTGGCTCTGGAGGTGCCTGCAGCATGCATTTGTAAACTTGCTGAATGTGAGCAGCATCTGTTATTAGGCCTTCTGTGTGTCTGTCTTGACTTACAAAGTGAGCAAAAAGTCTAAAGGAAAGGACCCAAGGACAAAATTGTCTAGTATAAAGAGGGGTTTGGGGATGGCTCACATGGATTGAGATAAAGGCTTGCTTCCACAGAGAGCTGGAAATGCCTTGGATTTAGGGTAAAGGTTGATATTTTTGAGCTATATGTTACTTTAAGTGATCTGGCACTGGTCAGAGAATGGTGAGCTCATGCTCTACAGTTACATGTGGAGCCATAACTCAGCCCATCTTAGAAAGACTGTGAGCCTCAGTGTCACCAATAAACTGTAAAAAAATAGATAAGTGGGAGCAAGGAGCAGGGCCTGGGTCTCTCCCTTTCCAGGGAGGTTTTTCTCACAACAGGCCAAAGACCCTGGTACCATCTTGCTCACTAGGTTTAGCCCTGTGAATCTCATCTCCCTTTCAGAGTAGTGTTTGTTGCTGGCAGGAGGATTGTGCCATGCAGAGGATGCTGGAGCCTCGTGGCTGATGGACTTTCCTGAAAAGGATGAGCAGAGTTACGGACAGTGGCTCTAGAAAGCAAATGTCCCAGCTCCTGGGCAATGAGAAGCCTCTGCTGCTGCTGCCATTAGAGCATCACCTCTCCTGAGTTCATGAATGTCATTAAGCAGAAGTTGTGCTCCCAGGAAAGAAGGTCCTGCTTTATTTCCAGCCTGGGCTGCTCTAAGCACAGGTCACTGGGTGGGTCTTGCCAAGGGATGGGGGCAGATGAGCCAAAGCTCTGAGAGCCACCAGCCCCAAATCTTTGCAGTCACCAGGCCGGAGTGTCCGTGCCAGGCAAGCGAGCAGGTCTGTTTCCAGATGTAAACCAGAATGGAAGCCAGGGAACAGGCAGCATTGACAAACCCGGGGATCAAAAGCAAGGGCATGTAGAAGCTGAGTTAATTGGTGCTTAAAGCACTTAAAGCAGAAATTCAGAAATGAAGATCTGATGCAAAGATGACTCAGAAGCAACACACTGGGTTTAGCTGGCATGCATAGGGAGCTTCCCTGTTAAAGGGAGCGAAACATTTGTCAGTGCCAGAGGGCTTTTATAACAGAAGAGTTGCTTTAGCCCCAGAATGGTGTTTTCTAACAATGCTCTGTCTCCCAATAAGGGAACACCAAAGCTGACTCAGAAAACTCTGAGTTGAGACTCTGCCCAGAGGAATAATATGAATCATCTAAACCACTCTTACAGCTCCCCCTGTCAATTTACTAAAAGCATCATATCTGCAGTTGGATCTGTGGCTTAAAAAATGTGGCCTAAGGCAGGATTTTTTTTTTTGCTGCTATGTCAATACATTAAAAGATCCAGAATGTGTTTAATAGTAGGCTGATGTGGATTAAAAAATATCACTAGAATTCTTAAAATATTGTTCTTGCTTTCTCTGGATAACATCTTACAGAAAGACATGCTCCACACAACATGATTTTAAAGTGATGAAATATCTGCTTCTTCACTGCCTCTTTCTGTGACTCCTCCTTTGGCTCAAAGGAGTTATGCCAATATAAAAAAATGTTATTTATATTGTGGTAGAGCCAGGGTGCCACATAAAGAACCTGTTCTTTATTGTGTGAAGTGCAGTAAATTCACAGGAATGAGTCCCTGCCCAAGGAACCCACAGCCTATAACTCTGAACATGGCACGGCACAAAGAACTCTGGAAAGCACAAATGACCATACAGAAGGCAGATCGTGATGGGCATATAAACACAAATATTGGCCAGTGAGCCCCTAGAGGCTCATGAGGCTGGTTGAAGGCTTTAGAAATACTGACACATCATAAAATGCTAATTTTACAGTTGCATCCGGGATAATTTTTAAAAAGCATTAAAAAACATTTTTAAAAACCCATAAAAGCATTACTGAGTTATGCCTCAGTACTAAAGACATGATGATGTTCTGGGGGGTTTGGCCATTATAAATCCAGGTGGAATCAAGAAGTAAAGTATAATTTCAAAATACAGATGAAAATATTTTCAGTGCTTTTATGGGAATACCATTTAGCTGGTTGCTGCCTTATGCTTCTTTATGCAGTTTTGACTTAGGTGAGATTTGGATGGTTTTACTCATTCAAACTACTTCAGCCACCTAAAGTAACTATTTGTAAAGTTTTGGTAGGTCAATGCAACCTCACAGTTTGCTGTTGTGTATTTAATATCATTCATTCTTCCAAGTGTATTTTCAACCTATTTTGTAGAATAAAAAATAATTTATTCTCAGCCAGAATTTAATTAAACCCCATTCATTCAAACGAAGATCATTCCATCTACTCAAGGACATTTTCTATGTTAGTGCTTCTTTTCCAAGATTCCATAAAGTACTTAACAAAATAAGTATCACAATTATGAAGGAAAGACCACAGAGGAAACAAAAGAAGAAAAGGCTGTATATATAATTTCTAGAATATTTTGCACCTTAAAACTTCTGGAATTAAATATTACATCAAATTTAAAGACAAGAACCTGTACATTTTACACTTCATCTTAATGTGTTACTAAAAACAGGATTTAATTTTACCCTCAGAGCATCTTGTGAAGTAATTTCCAGTCTGTCACCATGTTTACCCTTAAAAAAAAAGAATTCTGCAAAACTGCTCTCCAGAGAGATGCAGCTTTTTTTGGCAAAAGATGTCCTCACCAAGCTTCTTTTGCTACCTTAACATAAAACAATTTCCTTAGTGAAATAAACTATATGGTCAAAGAGAACTGTTTTCTGTAATAAATGAATCTAAAATTTCTTCCCTGAGAAATCTCTTGGTCAGAGATATTATTTTTCTCCATTAGCTACTCAGCTCTTATTTACTGTAGTTATTAAAGACAGTTCTTCAGATGATACCACACCAAAGAGAACAACACCAACACCAACAAAGGATTAAACACAGTCGGTGGTTTGCTCCAAATGACTGGCTGAATCACAGCAAAACAGATTGCTGAGGTGTGTCTTCTGCTGAGGCTCACACAGTCTTGGTTTGGCGTGTTTATGGCTCTGCTGTCTAGTTGTGTTTTGTTAAAGTTGATTAATGTAACTAGATTTTATAGATATATCATCTAATAAAACAATCCATAGCAATACTTCGAACTTTTTGTAAAAAGTGTCATTGTTGCATTATTCATTTTATTGACTAGTGCACACAGGGAATTAATCAATTTGAGCTGCAAAATAAAATTAGATGTAGTAGGAGTTTTAGCATAGATAAAAGACTCGGCTGAGGAGAGATGTGAGGGGATGGGATGAAATAAAAATTAAAGCTATTCAAAGGCTATTTATTAAAAAAATATTCTTTTCATGGAACTGTGAGAAAAATGATTGCCAACCAAACCAAACCAAACCAAACCAAACCAAACCAAACCAAACCAAACCAAACCAAACCAAACCAAACCAAACCAAACCAAACCAAACCAAACCATTCCAAACCAAACCAAACCAAACCAAACCAAACCAAACCAAACCAAACCAAACCAAACCAAACCAAACCAAACCATTATAATAGGTCAAATACTCTAGTTCCTCTTTTTTAAAAATTAATTTTGGGAAGCATTTTGCCAGCATTGATAAAATGCCTTTTCTGAAATAACAGAAACTAATTTTAGAAGAAAGTATTTTTTAATATGAATTCTTTCAGGAATTCCTGTTTTGAAGAAATTAACAAAGTTGTTCCCATCCTGAGCTGCAGCAAAATATACTTTGAAATATTAAATTGCAAGGTCTAATCTATGATTTCTGCTATGCACCAGTCCAAACCCTAGAGAAAATAGTCTCTGCTTTAGAAAATTAACATAAATTGTCAAAATTAAAAAAGAAGCATTAATAACATAATTTTAAAAATTATTATTTCTGTCACAGATACTGGATGAAAAAACCTGAGGCTGGTAGATGACAATTTCAGTTTAACTTACACTGTCTTGGGATAGAAGCGTCAAAGAAAGTCTCAGAGAAGACAAAACTGTTGAGTTTGGGAGGCTGGAATTATGGCTACTGGGATAAATCTTTCCTGCAGTTGCAAACATAATCGATGAAAGGAGACTCCAGGAGTCTAACCCAAGACTTACTCCATAATCCAAGCTTGGAAACACGCCCTGTGAGGCACAGTCTGTGTCACCAGTTTTCGGTGTTTTCCTCAAAATGAGCTGCATGTTAGAAGAATCTGTCTCTCTCCAGGGATAGCAGAAAGATCTTAGCATGACAACTACTGACAGGTTATCTTTGCTGCCCAATTGAATCTCACCAGGACTGTCCAGCCCAAAACCACATGTTGCACCATGAGAGACCAGAACTGATCTCCTGGGAGCATTTGATGCAGCTTGTCACATCTCCATTGCCAGGGGGGACCAGCACAGTCCTCTGAGAAGCTATGGCAAGCAATCAAAGTCTCAGTACTTCAGCAGGGACCTTTGAAGGATGTAGCAGCCCTTCCTGTAGGCGTGCTGCATCCCCAATTAAGCTACAGATGCTGTAGTCTTGGGATTAGTCTATCAAACTTGTTAATGGGATGTTTGCCATTAAAAAAAATAAATGTGCAGAGTGTACACAGCGATATTGGCAGAAAGAACTGCTGCCTTACTCATCATTTTCTCACACTTCTGGTGGAGTGAATAAATCAACTCTGAACATTATTTAGGAAGCTTGCAACACCAGTGTAGACTGCCTAAAATAACTTGCTTATTGATGACCTATAAATCCAACTTAAATCTCACATTAACCTTTTCTCTGAGTAGCTTTTTCATTAGTAGATGATTAAGTGATTGGAAATGGCTGAAAATGAAGCTACTCAGCTTGCAAAAGGGCAGAACAATGTCCCTGTTGCTCTCAGAAATCCTGGTATTTTTCACAGTTGGAGGCACCAGCTGAAACTGGGCCATTTCCTCTGCAAACTGTTTCAAAAACTTAAACACAAACCATTGCACATTAGTGAAGAGACACCTTGTTCGCTTTTTTTTTTAAAGGAAGCTTAAGTTCATACTTCCCATGCTGTGCTCAGCTCCCAGATTGGAACTTTTATTTTTCCCCTACTGCATAAGTATTAATAGGGTGGAATTCCCATTTATGTCAGTACCACATTACTATTTATGATGTCACAGAAACCTTACTTTTCACCTGCCAGAAGCTCATCAGAATTGCACAGTATTTCCTGTGTTCTTGTGCAGCACCAGACCATAGAGGGCGTGATGCCATTTTGCCAGACCTACCATACTATGTACTTAAACTTCAAAGCATTAAATGAAAAAAATAGCTACATATGTCTTACTGTTAGCCTTTAAGCATTGCCTCTATTTTTAATCCCCAGAAGCTCAGCTTTAAAGAAGCCCCCCAAAATAGCACAGTAGATTGAAACACCAAAAAAACACAGGAAAAGAGCCACTTAAAACTGGCAAGAACCATCAGCAGGGCCACCTGGTCACACTGCAGTGGTAATAAATTGGTTCTACTGCATCTACTACCAGTTTCCACTCCCTTGTCTGCCAGATTATTACATATACAAAGAAGCCTTCTGCTGAGAGATATACACTTCAATTTCAGCCCTTGACCTCATATTTTACCTTTTTGCTGGAGATTCAGACCTAGTTCTGTGTTCTACCCTTAGGTACTTGTACACTGTAATTAAATCCTATCTCACCTGCTCCTTTTTCACGGCCCAACATGTCAAGGTCTTGGAGCCATTTCTTCAGGAGACATATTCTCCTGTCTCCTAAATTAGCCTTGTTCCCTGGACCCCTTCCAAGTTTTCCTTAGGGAATGCACCAAATTACAAACCTCTTGAAAGATTTAGAGGTCCAGCGGGGCTTCACGTGGTGCAATAATTGGGGGAGATTGGCTTTAAAGGATATGGCTGGGCAGGTTAAAGTCAATGGAAGTTCAACGTGTGGAGAGATTAGAGGATCAAGGCTTGGTAGACTGAATGCAGTATGTGACCTAAAAATGTTAGTTGGGATTCAGACAACAGTGTCTGTTCAAATCCTAAATCTAGGGCTGACTTTCATTCTTTGGTGTGCATTTAAATACCTGTGTAAATAGCTGTGGTTGTGGGGAAGCCCAGGGAAGAATTGCAATTTGCTCCAAGTGGTGTGCAGCTGGAGAGAGACACCTGAGTATGTATAACGTGCTGCAGGGACAGAGGAAAGTAAGAGTCGCAGCCCTAGCGTCTGGGGTGAGGCAGCAAGGTGGGAGCAGCTGTGGAAGCTCCTGGATTCCTATCCTGTCTGGAATCAGGGTCAGGATGCTGCCTAAAGTCACCTGATCCTGTCCTCCAAAACTGCTGGCAGGTGAGAGAGATGGACTGGGGCTGGAGGGTCAGCACCCCCACCTCCTTACCCAAAACCTCCTCCTCCCCACCCTCCACACTGGGGAAGTGCAGGGAGTCTGCTCCCCAGTCAGTTGCCTGCCATCCATCCATCCATCCATCCATCCATCCATCCATCCATCCATCCATCCATCCATCCATCCATCCCACTTGACCAGCCCCGAGTTGCAGGTCTGTGCCACCAGAGCTATCATAAAACACTTAGAGAGGATACCTAAATGCAACAAATCCATCACATAAATAAACCATAAGTGTAATTTGCCCTGAAAGTGAAGGAAATGCTCTGTTTAACTGTGCCTGGTTGTTCGGTGATTGCAGCGAGCGCCGTGACAGTCACAGTGATGTACTGTGTTCTTCTGAACAGTCTCTTAATAATAGCTGTGTGACAACTCATAAATGACATTTCTCATATACAACACCTGATAATGTCAGCTTCACTACTCTAATACATTCATTGCTCTAATATCTGAGTCTTTCAGCCGGAGAATGCTGGCTGCCTAAAAAGCAAAACAATTTTTGTGCTATTTATCAGAAGACTTTGTGCTTTGTTTTCCACAGAAAATGGGATTGTCCTTTCTATGTCATAGGAGAGTCCTTATCCCAACAGATAACACAAAAGATTAAATAAAAATAAGGGTAGGAAAACAGATCACAGTATTTGCCCGTTTATCCCATGTAAATGGGTTTAATAAAAAAGTTGTTTTTAAAAAGCAATACTGAAAATCTTTCAGGGCGCAAGTCAGGAATTTCTGAGACATTATTCAAAGGCCCTTCCTGTAAGAAGTGGACTCCTAGGGCTAGACAGCACATTTCCAAAAACTAGGGAGCTCCATGAATGCTACATATCAAAAGCAGGACTGTTCCTTAACATCATCCTATGCATATTCCACTACGAATCCTTAAAAAATATTTCTGCTAGGGACATCTACCAAATATGTGTCAAATCTAGTATTTTGTGTCTCAGCCCTGCTGCCTTTATGAAAATCCCTGCCCACAGAGTCTTGTTAAGTCTTTATCTTTCAAATATGTACTCGAACTCCTAGAACCTCTCCTTCCTTCTACCTTTTATTCTACTTTCTGTGGTTTTAATTCCATCTCCTTCCTTTATATTATAGGTGGGATGAAGGAATACAGTCTAATTCAATACCAGGGAAGTATTTCTTTCTTGAACCCCTGCTGAAATGCTGTTCATTTACTTGTGGTCTCTCAGACTTGGCAACCAGCCAACAACACGATTTTTAAAAAGTTAAGGAAAGTAGTTCAGATAATGAAACAAAGTCCAATTAGAGGGACTAATGTCAAAGGGTCTTTGCAAAGGATTAAAATGTGCACAACACCAGAAGTGGCCTTATTTCAATGTTTTAGACAAAGTGGAATAGAACTGCTGAAACCTCCTGCACGAGTGGCAGCCTTCGCCTTTGCAGCCTTCGTGGTTGTTTGTCTTGCAGCACACAACCACGGATGACAGACTCCATAAATCTGTGGTGAGAAATGGACCTAGTCTGAAGGAGCTTGCAATTTAAACATGCAAAACAAGAGGCTGGAAGAAAAACAGAGTCCAAAAAGTCAGGCGGCAGGTGTGAGATAAAGTCAGCAGCTGCACAGGTCCAGATCCTGTTCCCGTTTGGTTTCAATCAAGTACTCCAAGTCTTAGGTTTTTCTCACAACAGTACAAACACAGAAGTGGCAAATTAATGCAGCCACAGTCATCATCACTATATCTAAAAGGTGCTAAAATCCAACCAAAGATTTTTTTTCATTATTTAAATGAGTTAACAGGCCAGGAATAGGCACTGCAAGGCTCCTAGCAAGCCTTTGGCAAATCCAGTAGTACAGTTTAGGAAGGCCAGACTTGGTTACAGCTCAGGATGCTACTGAATCTGCCTCACTGCTGCCTTCTTAACTTAGTCCTTTGGTGCTCTCTCCAACTTAAATGAAGGATAAAAAGGAGGGGACAATGATTGCATGCTGCATTGATGTAAAACTTTCTCCTCTGATCTTCTAAAACTACATTTTCATTTTTGTTTGTCAAAAGATTTAATGTTTAATTAATCTGTTTTAACAGACAAGAAAATGTGTTCTAGGAAAAAGTTCCTCCCATGTATGTATGGTCTGTTCAAATAACCTTTTTCCCATCTTCTCTGCAATCAGAAGATTTGAATTCTAATGCAAAATGTTCATGCTAGAACCTGATCATATCCCAGAGCTACAATTCTGAGTGGCATCAGTCCATGGTATCTGATAGTATTTGCCAAAAACATGTCAGGACTCCCCTATAGTTCAAATCACCCCATAAATTCTACACTTACACAACATCGGTGACCTCATACCCAAGGCATGCCTTAATGATCAAGCAAGTGGAAACGTTCAGTAAATACATTGAATGTTTGACATTGTTATCAGTGGGTGTTCCCTGGGTCTCTTGTGAAACAATCCCAAGATTAATGCAAGGCCAAGAAGTGTCAGCCAAGTGAAAACCTTAAATGTTAGTTAAGAAATTTAAATAGACAACAGCAGTTTTCTTGTGCTAAAATTCAGCAAAATAGTTCTTAGAGAAGTATTGGAAAAAAAACCCGCATTTTTTTAACAGTGAGTTATTTGTGTTGCTTTGACTGATTTTCTTTTAAGTCATTGCTTCTGACATTATGAAGCTGGAGGAAGTATGCCAGTCTTATGAGAAGTTCTGAAAAATGAAGCATTAAAAAGTCTCTACAAAAGTTTTGGTAAAGTCCATGATAAAAACTAGGCTTGGTACAGACAGCTATTTCAGCCTTTCAGCTTTTCTAAATCAGGTCTTAGAAACAGTCCCAGTGAAAAGAAGGTTGATTACCTAAACAGGAGCACAGTGCCCCTGCTACAGTGCACAATAAACTTGGCTCCTTCTACTGATTCCCGTGTCAGCAGAAGGCATTAACATGCTGTAGTAAAATGGAGAGGGAAAGGAATAAAATCAAAAAGAAAATCAGATTTTTTCTTATTATTTTTATTTCTCTGTACTTCACTTTACAGGCTGTGTCGAATTGAAGTACACGTGGTTGTTTTTGCACACTGGGCATCCAGTGCCATCTAACCTCAGACCTGTGGGGCAGCCTCTGAGGGGATGTGTGGGGTGCTGGCAGGGGTTCCAACCACACAGCTTTGGTGCCCTGAGCAGCACATAAAAGAAACTTTTAACAGCTTTGTGTCGCAACCCTCATGCTTAGCATTGCTTTTCTTTGGTAGCCTCATAAGGAATGAAAGCCTTACCCTGTAAATATTATACATTCCTTATTATGAGCCTGATTGGGCTGCTGAAGAGAATGGGACAAATCAAATGCTTTAAGTGCATGCAGAAAGGATATACAGGGCACGGGTTGAGTTTGGAAACTTTGTGATAATGTATCTTATATCAATACAGAGACACATAGGTAAACCTGTCAACAGCAAGAAATGCAAAACCGATTTCCCGACCTGCTGGCTGACACTCAGCCACAAGCATCACCTGGTTGCCTTTGCACTGAAATGATTTCCATCAAATAATTCACAACCACAAACTAAAGGACATAAATGGAACACTGCAAATGACGGACTTGCGATGGCCTGAGCTGAAAGGAACTCACTGCCTAGGTCATACAGGTATTTGTATGACCCTACCAGTTGGCTATGATCGTGTTCAAGGCGGTGGTAAAAATGATGGATTACAATCACATTTGTGTGCTACATTACTAAGTAATGAGCTGCACTGTACTACATGTTTTGCCTCCAGGAACATCTACTTATGTCATTCTTTTTAGTCATCTTTTTGCAGCAGAACATCATAGTTTGATAACCAACATCTTTAGTTTCAGGAGTGCAGCATTGTGCCAGATCTTTAGTGTCAATTACTGTGTGTAAAATGAAATATTTACAACAGAATGGTCTATGGATTCTATGGACAAAAATTTTAAAATCCAGCATGAACATCCATTAGCAGAAGTTTTTCACTTTTGCTCCCTACCTCTGAATTGAAACCCTGGGCATGTCAATGAGCACATTCACAAGTAAGCAGGTGTGAGAGGAAAAGCAGGGCAGTATCCTCCCAACAGCATCCCTGTTCTCAGCTCTACCATGCCTTTTGCATGGTCTTGATGGCCTGACTTCCAACAGTGTCCAAATGCTTAAAGAAGTAGAAAATCACTTTAAGGGATGTACCAAGCACCTAAATGAATTAAGAGTGTCCCATCTGGTTGTCTGCTTCAGGAGTGAGCTTGCAAACTTTGGTGTGAGGGAAAGCTTTTCCTTAGGAAAATGGCTGAGCCTGCATGAAGAAATGAGTGGGCTGACATTTGCTCCTGCCCTGGATCCCAGAGCACTGAAAAGGCCTTGTGAGCAGCCTGATGCAGTACTCTGGCCTACATCTTTATTCCTCATCAAAGATGAAGCTTACTTTCATTTTTATCATAGTTTTTTTCAACTTAGGGACTTCATGTGGATAACACCTTATTGGAGCAAGTGATACCAGCTGTTATGTGATAGAGAATCTCTCAGTAATCATTTTTAATGTGGATAAAAGACTGTATTGCAATAAGCAGAAAATATGTTTATCCTATTACAGCTAATGCCAAGGATAAAATCCTCTGTGATTCCTCTGTACACACAAACCAGATGCTGACAGGCCCAGCTGCAGGCCCCATTTTACCAGTTTATCCAAGTCATCCTCAGTGAATAATTGCATCTTTTCTTGTTTCTAATCTAATTCCATCCATTATCCAAGATGGATAATTTTCAGGGATACAGTATAGCGGCGGAAATGTCTGCAAAGAATAAAAATTGGGCAAATCTACTTCTTGATATATGCAGTCCACAACTCTTCTGCCAGTCCTTCCTACATCTGAGCAGGTCTGCATGTGCAGGAAGAGGAAAATGAGAGGCATGAGCCACAGTCTGAATATCCAGTGTTTATGCATCCCACATGGAAAAAATTAGTGTATAGCCTGATGCTGGTGATGGCATGCTAAGACCACTGCCTATAGCATGAACTTGTATTTTTACCCACACTCTCTGCCTGTCCATACTTCTGTTTCTTGCCTCATATTAGATGGGAAGCTTATTCACTCAGCTGTCACTTTTTTGTTGTGTGCCTATATGGCAGCAAGAACAGGGGACTCGTGGCTCAGAAAGGACAGCCTATGCCAAAAGGTAGCCCAAATTAAAATGCCTCCATGTAAAAAAGACATGCATAAAACTGTCCTGTTCTGGTGGGGCAGAGGTCACCTCTCTCCAGCACTCTTCTTTCACCATTTTTGTCCTTACGAAGCCATCTGGACACTTAAGGAGGTCCTAGCACCTTCTCAATAAATCCTCTCTATCACAGTGCCTCAAAATTCAACCCAGTGTTTTAACTGGGAAGTGTCTTCAATTGGAAGAGAACCTGAAGGAGCAAAAGGTAAGATAACTCCTTGTCCCCAGGAAAAGAAGAGCAAAGCAAAAAAGCAAGAAGTCTTCTTTTCCGACGGTGTAAATCAGACTTTTAGGCTCACAGCCCCAAGGAAATTGCATGTGCTATCCATAAAATCAGACTGGTTATGAAATTGGATGTTTGTTTAAGTCAACGGCATTCATGTGCCTGGCTCATCATAAATCTTAATATGTAAATCATCCAACTACGTGGATTTCAGCATGACCAGATTTCACACTGATTTTCATGCAGAAGACATTAGACAATTCCTGAGTTAGTCATCAGGACTGTTTTAAGGGCTATTTACAGGGCCAAAAACGTGTCACCTGTTTCAGTCATCCACCAGTGGCCTCAAATCCTATAAGCGGAGGGTGGGGTTAGGGACCACTCAGGTGCAAGCCTGGGTGCCAGTACAGACCCTGCTGCCCAATCCCCAGCTGGGGCAGACATAGCCCTAAACCATGCCCATGCAGTGCTGGGGCCTTAAGCCCACATTGTGATTTGGATCCCTTGGGAATCTCATTTGGGCATTAGGACCCTCTGTGCCCATTTCTGAATCAGAGAAGGGCTCCAGCAGCCAGAGGCATCTGGGGCATTGAGCAGATAGACATCTCTGTGCTGCAAGGAGGATCACATGGACAGAGGCAAATGTAAGACATCACCAACTCTGCTAATAGGTTGTCTGAGCTGCATTTTTAACACAGAGTTTATCATGACAGTTGATGTATTTTAAGGTTGGATGCTGCTGAGCTCATTCATCTCACAGAAGGCGGCAGCATGATGGAGCATAAAAACACACCACTGACACAAAAGCAGACTGAAGTTAATTTAAAAACAAAGCTTAAACATCTGCTCCAAGAACCAGCTCTCTAGTGCATAGATGGGAGCACTAAAGTTTGAAACATTACAGAGTGTTTAACCAGTACTACACCAGCTGTTAGACGTTTTTGGCAATGGTGTAGATATTATCTGGCAAGTTCTCGTGAGCAGCTGACAAGAATGAAGAGTGACATATAAGAAACAGAAAATGCCAGCCATATGGCATGAATATTATGCTAATGTTTCAGGTGTCAAGCAGTAGTTGCTTGTGTTTAATTTGAGTGAGCAAAATTTATATGGATTTTAATGATTACATGATGTTATACACAATTACATTTACATCCCCATATTGTTACAACTGCAATTTTGCCATTTAACAGTAATATACACTGCACTAAATTTCTCCACTTAGGAGCGATGTTGTTATCTTTATGGCTTTAATAACACATCTCCACCTCACAGGTATAATGTTTATTCCTGCAGTGCCACTGCAGTCAGTGAGTCAGCTGAGATCCAGCCTGCAAGGCACCGCTGGCTGACGCTGTAGCCTGAGGTTGTTTGTAAGTACCAACAGCCTAAGAGAAGTGCAGCTGCCAGGCTTTTTATGGGGGTGTGTCTCCACAAAAATAAATTACGCTGATTTGACCCCCAAACCTCTTCATGATGCTGGTGTATTTACCATGCATTTTCAGGAGGGATTTCTCATGGCAGACTGGGTGTCTGAGCTTCAGATGCTGAAGGGGAGCCCCACTGGCAGCTCAGCTCCACCACATTTCCTGAAGGAACATGATGACAATCTGCTTTACAGGCCACATGTCATATCAGAACTAGATTTTGTCACTGAGAAGTGGAAGTAGCAAAGCCTGGTGCCATAAAATTTTGTGCCCTACTTGCTCTGCATCTCACCCTTAAAGAAGCTTAGATCAGCCTCATATTTCTGACAACAAAGGGAAAGGAAAACCAGCCTGAACTGCGGGATTGTCAATAGCTGTCTCACGCAGAAAAGGCATAAAAATGGCTGTTTGGTGAAAGTGCATTTGTTTGATGATTCATTTCGGGCTGAGGCTGCTTCTTGGTCAGTGCATAAAGCAGCATGTGACACGTGTGACATCTGTGCTGAGGTACAAGGGCAATGGTTGGACTGACTGTGAGGAAGGCCAGCACCACTTCTGTGTCTATTTTATAGAAGGAATAAAAATTAAAAAACTTAAAATAAAAAGAAAAAGAAAAAAAAAGAAAAAAAAAAGAAAAAAAAATACTTAAACAGCAGCAAAGGTCCTACTAGGGATGATATCACAGCTGCATACTGTGATATTATTTGCATCCATGCAAAAGATTGAAGTGGTAAAAAATCTCCTTATAGACATATTTGTGGGGTAAGTTTCCACTCCTTGTGGTGTTATATGGTGACTATATCATGCAGGTATAATCAGTATAGGCTGAACGGTGTTATGAAGAAAGGAATTAGACAGATACACAGAGCAAATTGTAGAGCACACCTGGGAAAGATGCAGGTGGGCTAGGAAGGCTGGACCCTGCCTGGTTCTGAGAGAAAAAGAGGAATTCCTACACCTTGCAAACACTCCTTGATGTACTTGTGATGCAGGTCTTTGCTGTGTGCTCAAGCTGCGCTGAAGATTAATTGAGTAGGTAGAAAATGTCTGCCTGGTGCCACCTGCCACAGTTACAGGGTTATTGTTAAGTGGATGGAGCATATATTGGCTGGAGTGAGCACTTTCTGTCATGAAAGCTCCAAAAGTTGGCTCAGATGTTGCAAGACAGACTATCTGCCTGGAGCTACAAGTTGTGCCATTCTCTGTCGAGCTCCTCATTACAAAGGCTCGATGAAGGACAGGTTGCCCTCCACGTAACTTTGGCAGTGGCCTTGCCAGCGTGATAATGTTTCCATTGCCTTTAGATACAAGCCACACTTTCCAGGTTCTTTGGGAGCAGCATCTTCTGAAGTTCTAGCAGGCTTTGGAGTCTAGCCAGCATCAGTCTCCTGTAAGCCCTCACTGTAAGCCCACTAGAGCCCCTCAGTTTGCTACCTGCTTGTCACACTAATGCCATCTCAGTGTGTCTGCCTACTCTTGATTGCTGCACTGGTGCTCCTATGAGCAGTGCAAGGCAGAGCAGCTCTCAATGTTTTCATTTCCTTGTTTTCCTAAAGGGCATAACCAAGGTTTTTCGTAAGCACAGCCTGTGTGCTTTTTCCTCTTTGAAAATCTTCATACCAAGCCTGCATCTTGTTTTTCTTCTTTATACAGTTTTGCACTTACAGGAGTGTTAGGTCTACAACATTTTCAAAGCATTGTTCAATGTATTATTCATATAAACCCAGGGCTGATGCTAGTCCACACACCCATCTTTGAGGTTAAGCTCTGTGCACTGCATTTTTATATGTAGAGAACAGCTCTGGTCATAATGCCAAATGCAATAACAATTACAAAAGGAGGAAAAATGTTGCCCTCCAATTATCCCCTAAGTACTGCAGAAGCAAAGCAAGGGCAGTGTTTGGGTAGAGCCAAAAGTGAGATCTAAGCCTCATAAGTGGAGACAGAATGCAGCTGTCCCACAGTTTGGCTCTGTGCTTTCAGTTTAGTACACTGTCAGTCTTGCAGCAAAGTTATCTTAGATCTATATCCATAAGATTACAATAATTTTAAGTTACCTGTTTATTTTGCTCTGAAGAGCAATGAAGCCATCTGGTCTCACTTTGGAGGTGATAACCAACAACTCTGCTGGTAGAGACAACTATCAGCTCAGTGGTGAAAAAAACACTCTCCCCTCCCAGGGTAGCAAGTGACAGGATATGCGGAAATGACCTCAAGTTGCACCAGGGGAGATTTAGACTGGATTCGAAGGAAAAAATCTTCACTGACAGGATGGTCAAGCACTGGAACAGGCTGCTCAGGGAAGTGGTGGAATCACCATTCCTGTAAGGCTCCAAAAAAATGTGGATGTGGCACTTGGGAATGTGGTTTAGTGGTGAACACAGTGGTGCTGCATTAACAGTTGGAACTGATGATCTTAGAGGTCTTTTCCAACCTTAATTCTATGATTCTATGGAAGTAATGGAAGTTTAATTATTTTGGAAGTGCTGCAGCAGCAGCAGTGATGGAGCAGCGGCATGGGAGCAATGCAGCTGCAGCACCCAGGAGGGGAGGCAGAGATGTGTCTCCTGGGCAGAGATGTGGCGAGGCAGGAAGGTGCCTGCCCCTTCCCAGCCCCTGGAGAGGAGGACATGGAGAGGAATAGCAGATAGCAGACTCTGGTGTGTACATGGGCAGGGAGGAGCCAGGGGACAGGAACGCTGCTGCTCCCTCCCCTGGTGCTTGTCCTCAGGTTACAGTGGGTATTGCATTTAACATCTCTGTGTTTCTGTTTATTCTCCCACCTTTTGTTTGTGATCTTTCAGAGCAGGACAGTCTCCTAATACATGTTTATACAGTGACTTGCACTGTGAGGCCCTGATCTTGCTTGAGGCCTCCAGTCATGACTGTAATACAAATAATAAATCATCATCATAAAACAGGACTGCACAAATCCATGACTCCTGTCATAACTCAGGGATGAAGTGTCAGTAGCTCACAGACATGTGACAAGGTCAGGGAGACCATGAAGGGCCAGAAGAAGTGAATCCTCACAGAAAAGAGGAGACGCTGAATGGCTTTGAAATATTTCTAATATGTGTCAGTGTTATATCCATGTCAGTTCACAGCTGATTTCCTTTATTGATGTCACCTCCTGACAGCGATGAGGCCGGGAAAAGGATTGAGCCACACATCACAGGCAGTCACCAAGGTGCAGCTGCACCAAAACGTGCACACACAGTCAGCAGTGCTTCCCATCCTCAGGCTGCACTGAGGGCACCAAGCTGGCTTCAGAAAAAACATTTCTTTGTCCTTTTACTGATGCCTAGAGACACTTACTTGTGTCTCCTCTCTTTTTCCCCTCTGTCTTACGGAGGAGAGCTGTGTGGGTATCTCATGCAGGGGATTTTGACAGTTCTGGAGACACTCTCTCTCACCTGTGAGTTAGTCAGACATCCACAAGGATCATTGGCCAGGGAACTGCTTCCCCAGGCGGCATTCCCAGGCAGCCTCTGGGTGCATGGCTAAATTCCCTGACAGACCCCATCTATTGCTCAAATCTGCACAAGTCAACAACATGCTTTGTAAAAGCTGTCATCACACTCTAGGGTTACACATTTTTTCAGTGTCCCCTAACCTGTAGAGGCAAGGAGTTTGGGAGACCCAGAGCATAACAGGAAAGATTTGTTGCAGGAATGTGAGGAGCTGATGATGAAAAACCCAGCAGTTCTGTCCATTCAAAGCAAATCAAATAAGCATAGAAATATCTTTAAACCATTGTACCTGGCAAGAAGCCATGCTGTCTTTTTAGCCAAAGTGTGATGCTTGGAGAAAACACAGCTTCAGTGAGCTGAATAACAGGTGAAAAAGAAGCATGAGGGGAGAGTCAAGCTGTATTTATGGAAAAATATTTTGTCCTTGATGAACTGAAGGATTTATGCTATTCCTTCCTGTAGCTTCACAACTTCCAGGCAACAATTTCCAGTCTTCCTCCTTATTCCTGAGATTAGAGCTTTCAAAATATTTTTAAGTGTTTTGAAACAAATGTAGTCTTTAAAGCCTTCCTTGCTGTAGGCTGCTGAAGGTTATGCTGTCACATTGGTTTAATGGCTTACACAACCAGGAAAAAACCATCTTGTTCCCAGTTATGATGATGGCATTGTAAGGAGCTTCTCTAGTGACTCCTGTTTGCCAGATGACATGGTTTGTAGACAGATAATTACAAGACAATGGATTTTTTTTTCAGAATTCATCATCGTTAAATTTTACATTTGGTATTGAGTACTGTAAACGAAAGCAGGTTCATTATTCAATGGTATTGCCAAAATCACGCATGCTATTGCAAGAAAGAAATCAATCCCAGATTCAGGTCCTGGTGTATCAGCAACACCAGGATAACTGCTCTCACTCCATCTTTGGGGAGTAAATTTGCATAATTAGGATAAGAATTGGGCCAAATAACTTGGCACAGATGACACAGTAAATCAGATGAACACAGAGAATTAAAACAATGAAGCAGGAAGAAGAAAAGCAGGAAGGGCTGAGAAGTGACATCAAATAAAGAGATGTGAAACAGATGTGCTTGAACCTGAGCAAGGATATGCTTTGGGATAAATGAAACAGACAACAGCGCGTGAGGCAGTTTTCCCTACAGAGCTACCCAGAAGTAAAGTGCTTTAAAGAAGGCTTTGAATTCAGAGTCAGTATGCCATAGTCAGTATGATAACACGTGCATTAGGCACTGAGAGATACCAGCACAGAAAATGATCCAGAAGAAGAAAAGGAGAAAAAGTGTTCAAGAAATTGGAAATCCAGACAGAAAGCAGAAGCTTTGAAAATGTACAGGAACCAGACTTCAGAAAACTGGACACTATATGAAGGCAAAAAGCACATCAGTCTTCCTAAAAAAAAAGTAACTACAATAATTTGGACTGCTCTTCAGTATGATGCAAACGGACTACTGACATGCTTAGCATTAGATGCAGTGCCACTAAAACATTGCTTGGACATTCTTGTCCTTCATTTTACTGCTGTGACAGTGCAACAGCCCATGAAGCACCACCACAAGGATGCTCTCTCTAGGCTGCCAATGCTTTTATCTTGCTCTATGAAGGTCAGATCCTGGCAATCAATGTTAGGCCAGCACTCCATCCTCATTGTAATATTCAGGCACCCTCTGAGACACCTCATTTAAATCCATACAAAACAGAGCTCTTTGCATCCTGGTTTCAGGAGATCAAATTGCCATCCTTTCTTATCCTCCTCATGGACACAAACTTGTGGTCCTCCCCACTCTGAGCTCATCAAAACTTACAACTATGAGACTGACTATTCCTCACTTTTCCCAGTTAACAGCAGCAGATTCCACTTCCAGACTAACACCTGCCTCTCTCACTTTTCTTTCCATCATATTTAAAGTTAACACAGTAAACCGTCTTCAAAACAACATCTTCAAAATCTCTCCTTGAAACCTACATCTGTAGTACCCTGCAATTCATGCTCATCTGACCATGGTTAAGTGAACATGCGCTTTCATTCCTCTTTCTTCTTTCTACTTTTTATTTCTATTTCTACCTGGTTTTTGTTGTTGTTGTTGTTGTTGTTGTTATCTTATCTCCCCAACCTTCAAGTGAGTTTGGAGCAAAGTGGGGCTGTGAAGCCATCTGTCTGTCTGTTCAGTCACTGTACTGCGGAGTCCTACCATAGAAAGCCTTCACTATGGGCAGGGCTAGGAGCTATTTGCTCTCATTACCATCATCTCCAGGAAGGCTAGGAGACATCTGTTGAATCTGTGTAATAGTCCTGACTTCCATTTGCCCTTTGTCTTTCCAGCTGTAGAGACACACCCTGATGTCTCATTAACAAAGTAAAAATAATGACACTGTTTTGTTTCCCCACCTCCAGGCAGCTGCAGAACCTTCACTGACCAACTGTAACCCAAGTCTCTTGTCCCTGGAGTCCTGATCTTGAGAAACCCACTAAGCACTCCTGGTTTGCAGTCCGTTTCCCTTGTGTTCTGTGCCTTTCAGCTAGCTTCATCTGGGACCAGCAGTGGAGGGAGGTGATGCGGTGTGGGGGAGATGATACAGACTGAACTCACGGCAAAGGAATGCAAAGGAGGGAATGTCAGTGGCAGAGGAACAAACTAGATACTAGGTAATTTCATTCCTCAGCTGTAGAAATCGATGTTTTAAATGAAGACTAGTATGAGTTGCCCTCCCTGTTCTGGATCCCAGTGTTTCTCTTTCTTTACTGCAATGGCCTACAAGGCTTGGGCTCCCCAGAAGGCTTTTCTTGGCTGTCTTGGCTTTACAAGTTGTTGACCATGACAGCCCTGGAGCTGTTGGATGAATAATGTCACTAGCAAAGGCTGGCCTCCTTAACTAACTTAGCCACAGACAGCTCACACGCAGAAAAGAAGAGATGTGGGATTTACTAGTGGGTGCAGCTCTACCAGGAGGACCAAGTACATGGTTGCTAACATTTTTGCATGCTGTCTAAGCCCTGACAAATTTCTGGAGACTTTCCCGTGGTCATTCTGTCCCCATAGTGTCTCTTGGAGAAAAGACATGGAGGTGGACAGAGCACAGAGAATAATATTCCCCCAGGTCATTTCTTGAGGCTGCCTCCAGCAGACAACCTCATGGAAAAAGGAAGAGAGGGACTAGGAGTTAATCATTCCCACTTACACCAGGGCTGCATCCTCACTGGCAGGTATGGCCTTATTTCCATAATTTTCTTGGCAGTTTGGAGGTTTATCATCAGGTAGGATCACTGGCCAGATCCTGGGTACATGCTGCAGCTCTGGAAGCACAGTACCAGGAGTTCCTCATCCCTGCTCCTGCTGAGGTTGGGGCAGAGTCCCCCTCAGCTGTCACACACACAAGGACATGACCGTAAAATAACAAACTTTGAAACATTTTTCAGGAACACAGATTGCTGACAGAGAATTTGAGGCAATCTAAATCTTAGGTGAGGACAAAAATGCTGCGAAGCTAGCTTCAGAAAAGATTTAGTTTGGCCATATCTTTAACCTGGGGATTGATTAAAAGGAGAGAAGTTTCAGTGACCAATTTCTACAGGGTCTGAAATATGACAGGTTATTAAACACACAACCCAACAGCTGCAGAATCTGACATTGTTCTCCCTAAGCATTTGGTAATAGAGTATTTCAGATGATTAAATATCTAATAAAGACAGAGTCTTTGCTAAGTAGATGGATACCAGCAATATTGCAAAGGTAATTATAGATTTCTATCAAAAAATTCTTGACTCAAAATATTTATTCTCGGACTGAAGCTAATACTCAGGTCTCAGTTAAAGAAAAAATATTTTAGCCACTATTTAAAAGGTTTCCAATTTGCTCTACTGTAGTGGCTTTCAATTACAACCAATTTCAAGGTGTAAGTTTTCAGATTGAGTATTCCTTTTTTCAAGGTAAATCCTCACCAGTTGTCACATAAAAGTAGTTTTTCCATTACTCATGTTCTTGTGCTTTTTTGGCAGCACAGGGATGCTTATTTCCTTTGCTTCTTTTCAGGCATTAACCAGTTGTGATATCTGTACCTCTGTAAAATTACAAAGTGGTAAGAAAGGGTCAGAGGAGCAGAAAACAGTGTTAGGGATGCTTGCAAAAAAAACCACAGGAGAGCCCCTCATGCACAAAATTGTTAATTTGCTTCTTTGTTGCTATTTCAGCCTGTATTTTTTTTTCCCACGGATCTTTTAGATCCTTTACTCATTCTCTGTGAGGGCCACTAGAAAACCGGGGTGTGTTTTAAAATCTTGCATACTCAGCTAGGCCAGCTAATTCACAGGCTGCAGAAAAAAAAATCCTTTACATCTGTAACTTATCCCATTATCACGGAAGAGCATGCAGCAGAGCTTGTACTCACACTCAAGCTAGTTTATCTCTACCTCTGATTATTTTTGCCTGGTTTAGAAAAATGTAATGGATACTCATTTCCATTTAGCTGAGCCAACCCACATCATACAGCACTGCCCATGTCTGCTTTGCTTTGCATTTCTTAGTGTCACCTCCTATGCAGGCTTTACTAACCCCATGCCCTGTCTCAACACACTCCTTTTTCCTCTTTAAAACCCTGTCTTGAGGACTCATTGCTGTTGCAAAAACTGTGAGAAATGAGAAGGCAATGGCTCAAGTGTAGAACAGTAGAAGATATTTTAAATATATATCAAAAAAAGATGCTGTTGCATTCTTCTCCTACCATTAGGGTAGGGCTGCATTTCTCAGAGAAAGCGTTTCTGAGAAGCAGAGAGTTTCTGGGCACGTGTGTGTGGCACCTGAGCTGGAGGAAGAGCACTGGAGACCAGTAGGCTCCCACTGCAAATGTGGCTGCCTCTCCCACCTGTGGCTCCAGCATCACCATCCCTGGGGTAAAGGACAGCCCCTGCCCACCTATAAAATGCAGCAAGGACGTGACAGTGAATACAGCATTATGGGCAGCTTCACCTGCTCGGATGTTGCTGAGAAATGCCCTCACAGATTTCATGTCCACACATAATAAAACACACATAAAGGTGCCGGATCTGAGCTCCAACCCTCTAGGAAGGCCTGCTAGGATCAAAGAGGATTGCTGGTGGGCTCTATCATGCTGATGGGCTGCAAAAATATCAAAACCACAAGCAGGACTCTCTTCATCCCGTATTCACAGGAAGATCAGTCTCACGAGCTAACTGTAAATAAAGGATGCCAGCAGCACACATGGTCAGAGGGGGCTGTTGCACCATGGATGCAAGCACAGGGTGCGTTACAAATCACTGAAAGATGCAGAGTTTACTGCAGACTTGTGCAAGTACTTGTGTGTGCAGGATCCAACAGGTTTTTGGAGGCTACTACAATGCATATTAAACTTCATATTCTTCTGTATCTAAATATGGTTGCCAGGCAAATTGAGAATTAGATCCAAGCCAGAAATTTGTATCAAAATCCCAATTTATATGACAGAGTTCAAGGAGACCTGTATTTTTTTTTTTTTTTAATTACCAACTATGGAAAGAGATGCTAGCTGTTAAATGTTTGCTTAAATTTTCAAGGCAATTTCACTTTATGCAGTGCTTGTATCTAGGGTTTTGTTTCCATTTCTAGTGACATTTGAGTCTAATAAAGAGCATTCTAAC
Organism: Pachycephala philippinensis; assembly: GCA_013397055.1. Classification (NCBI taxonomy): domain Eukaryota; kingdom Metazoa; phylum Chordata; class Aves; order Passeriformes; genus Pachycephala; species Pachycephala philippinensis. The sequence goes on from VWZT01013261.1 coordinate 956,404, forward strand.
TTCCATTTATTGCAGTGGCCATCAGCTAGCTAGATCTTTTATTTCTATTGTCAGTGGCAATAAGAAATTGGTGACAAAAATGACTATTGTGGCTGTAACTGCAGTGTTATTTATAAACAGCTAGATGCAGAAGAAATGCAATTTAAATTTCATTGTGAGCAATATTCAGTTCTAGAGCTCTCTAATGCACAATTCATAGCTGCTTAAATTGTAGTCATTACTCTCATACAGCAATACTTTTTGTCATGACAAAGGGAAATTACTTTTCTGTCAATTACTTCTGCAAGATTAGGTAATTTACACGTACAAAGGGTATGGAGCAGCATCTCAGCTCCATGGAGATGCTTCTCAGAAGCATTTGGCAATTTAAGGTTTGGGGGAAGAGGTAAATGGAAGTCACCTTCAAAATGTAAGAAAGGGACAGTGCATGCATCCCAAGGTGTTCCTACCCCAGTGAAGAGCAGCAATGAAGAGCAGATCAATCACTGACAAACTGGCAATCTCAGTGCTTCCTCAGAAAACTGTACTGAGGACCTGCAAGAGGAATGCTCCTGTCTGTTTCAGTACTGAGCAGCCACTGAAATCACTAGCAGCCTTTGAAATTACTGCCCCTGACTACATGTGAGCTGTGCATGCAATTATCTATATAAAACATCCTTCTCTTTGGCATCTCCTTCTGCTGCTATCTGTATGTTTGCTTAATCCATGTTGGAATGGAGATAGCAAGAGCCAAAAACACGAGGAGGAATGTTATTTTTACTTGCTTGCTTGGACATTCTGTGTGAGCTTTAGCATGGCTGGCTTGGATACCCACCTGAGGCAGCACAGCTCCTGACCCTAGCAGCATAATTTAAGGTGTTGAAGTTTAATGCCTGAATTCCTTGGAGGGGTGATGGAGTAACTGTGTGCAACGTTGCCAGAGAGAAAATGCAGTGCTCCTCCACCGTGCCTGAAAAACTGCTTCAGGAAGGTTCCCCCTTCTTTTTCCTTCATGTGTCTCCACATGTAGGTGTGGGACTTAGGGACATGGTTTAGTGCTGGGTTTGACATTGCTGGGTTAATGGCTGGACTCAATGACCTTAGAGGCCTTTTCCAAACTTTTCCTTTAATTCTATGATTCCATGAATGAGTGCTAGAACATCGCCTGGGATCCCTCTTGCTAAGATCAGGGGTATTGTGGGCAGGAGATGCAGCCACGCCTTCTGCAGCCTCTGATGCTCTCGGGGATGAGGGCACTGGCTGTGGACCTGGCACGACATGATACTGTCGCTCCCCAGCCTGCAGGGATCCACAGCCACACAGAGAGAGCAAACAGAACCCAACACAGACAGCAAATCTTCTCTTCCCTCCATGAAAATAGTGGAAAGGCCTCTGGAAAATGAGGCATTCAAGACAGGCCTCAGATTTAGCATGAAAAGTGGGTGGGGCTTTATACCCTACCTCTGCCCTGCAGCCAGGCAGGGTTGCTTAAATCACCTCAAACTTGAGGTCAGGGTGTTTTTTTGTAAGTGGAGCAGAACAAGTGGAGTGCAGACACACCGTGTAGGTGTGCTGTCATGCACTGCGTGCAGCTGGCACAGCACAGCTTCACCTCTAGGTATTACTGCAATTAAAATGATGAAATAGCAACAGCACAGGCATCCTCGACAATGATACTTGTGTTTAGGCATGTCAGACTATGCTGATAATGATATCCTGATCCTATATTGGCATCACAGCTCCCACGGAGTTTTGCAATGTTTTAAATCCTAACCCCTACGAAATTCCAGCAGATACAGTCACAGTCCTCCTGCCTGATACTGCTCTCTTGATACAGCAAGGGGCAGAGCATCCTTATCTTTCCTCCCCAGCCTGAGCTGCCTGCAGGTGCTGTTGCTGTGCTTTGGTGCAGAACATTTCAAAGGCAGAAACTACACATGAGGGAGTTCTCAGAAGAGTTTACAGAATGTTTCAGGGCACCTTAATCATATGTTATTTCTGTTCCCATTAGGTTTAGTGGATTTGCGGCACTGCTCAGCCCAAAACTAGACTCTGCTCCAGCCACCCGTAAAAACTTTGGAAAGTCTTTAAAAATCATGAATGTTTACGTTGCCTTCAATTATTTTCCATTTCAGTTGCCTGGATTTTCTTTTGAGACACATTTTCTCGGTTTACATCAAGGCTACAATCCTACCTTGCACAAAAGATAAATCCACATTTGTTTCCAACAATTAGAATGAGGTGGGCCTAAATTCTGCAGGTTAATAAAGATAGGTATGAAGACATGAACACAAGTATCAGGATATAAAAGTGTAAAGATATATAGTGGGGTATAAAGATACAGATTGGAGTTTTTAAAGTTTCAGCTTGAGAAAATGACAGACAATATCCAAAATTATTTTCTTTTTTTTTCTTTGGCTAAACTCCAAAGTATTAGAGTCAGTCCCACTTGTTTTCTCACAACCAGTCTTTAAATGCCCCCTGTTTAAAATATACTTAATTCACCCATTTTTGTCAGTACAATAACATGCCAGGGAAAGAGATCTTAGCCCTTTAGTCATAGATGGACAGACAGAAACCACATCAATTGCTGGTTCTATGTGATATGAAAACTGTTGAAAAAGGTAGGGTTTTTATGATGTCTAGATATGCCACTCACAATGCTGTAATTTCAGGACATAATGCAGTGGCACTAAAGCATCTGGGGTTCAAATGTTGAAAAAAGCCAGTTGTGGCTGTAAAGGTTTTGGGATCAGCTGTGTTTGGGATCCCTCTAATTTTTCAGGATAGAGCCAGAGAGCTTGTGGTCTGGGTTGCTCAGTGGGGCACCTCCCTCCAGCCCTGCACATTCCTCTCACATGTGTGATCCCAAATGATGCCCATGCCTTTGACATATGGATACAGTTGGGTTTTTTTTCTGAGAACCCACAACCAGCAATTTAATTAAGGTAATTTAATTTGTCTTCAAAACAATGTGTTATGCATTAATTAAAGTAACTTAATTTGTCTTCAAAACAGAGTATTATTCATTTACCCTAGGGCATGAGACACATAGCACAAAGGGCAAAAAACATCAGAGGTACATGACTCTTACTCATATCCTCATCTTTCCCCTTGACAGCTTTTGTGCTTTCTCATTTTCAGTTTCAAGGAGCATTTGTGTTGTATTAGCACCAGTCTGTTTTTACAGTGCTTTCCTTTGCCCTGTAACTCCCTTCCTTTCACACATTGCTTCTGGACAGCTTCTCTCAGGTGACTCAAAGGCTCCAGCCTGGCAAAGGTTTTGTGAGAGTACAGCATGATACTTCTCAGTCCTGAAAAAACAGAGATATTAGTAGTTTTGTGACCAAAGTGCTATCTTTTAGGTCCACAGACCTCCTTGACTTTGTGAACCCTTTTGTATGTGCTCAGCTTCTCTTCACCTGCTTGATCACTTTCATAACCCCTGTTGACTAACTGCACAACAAATATCTTCATCTCACAAATGCACATGTGGAAGCAGAATATTCATTTTAAAAATAAAAGCATCAGGCACATTTTTCTATTTTCCTAGTGGAACTACTTGTTCCAAAATAACAGCCTGTGATACATACCTGTTATCAGCAATAGAATGCTACAAAATACTAAATACTTATAAAAGGTAAGATTTTATACATTTTTTAAGTTTTGATAAATTTTTAAAATTTTTAAGAAAAGTTTTGTAATTAGGCTGCATATATTACATGAGTATTTGGTAAGGTAAACCTTGTGCCCATACAGACAGAATTCAGTGAGTTATTTTGGATTAATAGAGTGCTGTTGTTGAGAACATGCCCACATAGCACAAAAATATCTGATATGTGATGATAAAAAGTACTTCAAAAGAAACTATTTTAGCTACAGTTCAGCTGAGTCTTAGCTTCACCTAATCCCCACTTCAGTGGTAGATATGAACACACTTCATTCTAGGAACTTGGGAAACACCAAAGAACAGTCCTGTTGGCTTCACTGGTGTGTTTATGTCTTGGTGATACCGAATGTTTAGAGATGTGTGTGTTCCTGGACATCCTCACAGCAGGTAGCATTTGTAATGAACTCCTTAAAATCTGAACATACCATGTTTTTGTTTGTCCTTCAGAGTAACTGGGAAACCAACCTCACCCCAGAGCCTATGTGGAGTCATCCCCTTCAGATCCTTTAGTAGCCTTGGCATTTCCAGCTGGCTGAGATGAATTGCTATTGGTAAAAATATCACAGAATTCAGTTCTTTAGCTGCAGCAAGAGAGGTATAAACTGGATATTTCTGACCAGCAGTATCAGTCAGAGCTGGCTTTCCCACTTGAAACAAGGCCAACTAATGCCTTTGGGATGAATTTCAGGAGATAGGACAGAGCCTGCAGATAGCCACACAAAACCTCTCCTCTCTGTAGTGCAGCGGCTCTGGACTGTCCTAGCATGCAGAGCAGGGAAATCAAAACGGTAGCAAGGAAGCCCCACCTATAATACAAAATAATCCCATTAGTCTCTCCACAACAAAGACCTGGGAGTTATTTTGCTGGGTAGGTGGCCATGGGAACAGTGAGGTTATCATCACACAACAGAGACGGAAACCAGAACTTTCTCCAGGAACGGAGAAGCAGCTTCCAGGAGTATCACACAGAGCAGCACTTTCACAGCAAGAAGCCAAGCTTCCTAAAACAACATCACCACTGCAGAACACCACAAACATATAAATCATCAAGTAAAATGTAAAATCTTTCTGAGCAGAAGGAGAGAAAATAAAGAGTAACACATACATTTGCTTTCTTGAGATAGATGTCAAAGGGTTAGAAAAGGTACGAAGGCACATAGCCAGATTTAGCTTCAACCTTGCATAGACTGGAGACACAAAGCTGAAGTTTGTGGAATACAAGTGAGATTGCTCTGTTTAATCTTTGCTTTTGGAAGACGCTGGAGGCAAAAGCACAGCTGAGAGCTGGCAGGACCATCCTTCTGCCAGCAACACGCACAAATGCAGTAACTCTTAGTTTATCTCCTCGCTCAGTCTGGCAGGGATGGCAGCTGCATGTATGGAACCACATTCCAGCTCTGGTCACACTAGAATGAATCCAGGGTCATGCCACTGACTTCAATGAAGTTATTCTTTATTCATGCTTGCTAGCTGAGAGTCTGGCCCATTCTATCTAGGTAGCAATATCGAGTAGAGAAAATTCTGCCAAATTAAGGGAACAAGAAGAACCAAACTATGTGACATGAAGAGGAAACATTTTACATTATAAGGATTATAGAGGCCCTTTAGTTTAAGGACTTTATCAGCATTTAAAGGACAGTTGGCTGAAATGCATTTCTATATATGCCTAGATTTTCCTTTAAGCCTAATTTGTTATTTTATAAAGTGAAAAGAAAATGTATTGATTTTAACATTATTGAAATAAAAATGCTGCAGTTTTTTCAACGCAAAACACTAATTCATTATACATCTATGAGCAGAAGTCTTCCATTTAGGATTTCCACTACATCAATTAAGAAGGCCTCTCTGGCTGATATATATTTAGTTTCATGATTTTCTCTGTGGGACCACTTTTCTTTTGGTGCCAAATTCAGTTTTGGGAAAAATGCTATGTTTTGCTCTGCTGGGTAAACCCAGGGTGTCTCTGCTGTAATGACCAACAAAAGATAGAGAAAAGGAATCAAGGTAAGGGAAATTTATCATCACTGTATTATTTCCAATAAGTTCAGATTAATTCTCGGCATGGCTTGATGATACAGTACATCTGACTCTAAAGATGCCAGTAGTGTAATAAAAATTCTGCAACCAATGATATAAGAGTAGCAAAAAGCTATATGTTTACTCCAGAAGTTCATTTGTTGAAGAAATACTGACATTTACTTTTCAGCAGGCAATGGACTGAATTTCCTCACCGCTGGTTGTACAATGTTGGTATCATCCCATGTTATGTGCTCTGACTAATGCAGCAGAAATGCACTTGTATGCCCACACCTCATCTGGATGCTGTTTGTGTTGCTGCGTGATCTGGAGGCACCCAGACAGAGAAGGAGTGGTGATGGATGCACCAGGGATGGGGTTTCTCCTATACCTAGTTAGCAGTAACCTGCCACTTAACCACGATTTTCACTTAACCTTTGGATTTCACCTGGACCCACCAGAATATAAATTTATAAACTGATGCAACACTCTTGCCAAGCAACAGAAACATGAAGTTGTGTGCTTACTAAGGAAAATGTATGTTAAATTGAGAATTGTTTTGGGTTGCTAGAAAGAGCTGTGGAACAATCCAGACAGGATTTAAGACAACTTTTTTCTTTTCTTTGGTTTTTGTTTTTTTTTAGAGCATGTATCTCAGCTTGTACTAATATCGAAGTGAATCAAGAAAAGTTGTAGCATATAGCTCTTGTCACACGAGACTGTATATAAAATAACACCCTAGGATGTCAGGGGTCATTTTAGACCATCCTGGACAGTTCCCATAAGGAAGTGAAAATATCACAAGCCTGGTGTTGCAAAGTGCCTGCTCAGGTCTGTATTCCTGGTCTGGGTATCAACCCCTAGAGCTCTCCCACAGAAACCCATTTCATTATTCCTATGCAAGAAAGAGCAGGTTATTAATGTTTCAGCTACAGAAATGATCCTCCTGTGCTAGTGCAATGTATCTGTTAGAATTAGTTCTGTAAATCTGCATCACAATGGACAATATTCTCTTAAACTAATTTCCTGCAATCAACATTAATTGGCCAGCTTTCTAACACCTGGTACCAACAGATTTTTCATCCAGCAAGTGCAGTGCCACACAATGGTAACAGCAGGTTTTAACCTAATCCCTCTCCATACACAAGCAAACATCAAATGTGCCTGTAACAAAGACACACAGACCAGCCTGACATTTGCTGATAACTCCCAGGAGATTCTCCCTCAGTACAACTAGTCCTGATCAAAGAGATTTTCCAGTGGAAAAGATGATTTGAAATAATTTCCAACTAGACTAATTGCACTCGCTTGAAAAGGACATCCTCCTCCTCAGTGTACACATATATCAGTCCAGCTGTAAATGCAGCTAACACTTTGTGAAGTTTTCCAAAGCAATAATTATTTCATCTTAGGAGAATTCACAACAGCTTGCTCGATAATGAAGTTATGCAGATATATATACTTTATGCAAAGTTGCACACACACACTCACACACACATACACACACACACACAAAATAAAAATAAAAAGGTAGGCATTTAAAACTGCTTTTAAATTCCACTCACAGTTTTTAAGTTCAAGCACAAAACTTCTTGCTTTGCATCTGTAGCTCCAAGCTGTCTGTAAAGATAACACAGTCCATCAGATATCCCGGTTTTGTTTTCTTGCATAAAAATATCATCTGTCACAGGCACAGGAGCTGACTTCAAGGACCAGCCCCTTCGGCGGAGCACACCAATCGGGAGACCCCGGGAGCACATGTGGAATGCTGCTCGCCTGCGCGCCGGGCACGGCCACGGGCAGCATCTGCTCCGTGGGGCACGGCTGCCACATGAACCCGGGTGTCCATGGAACACCCTGGCGCTGGAGGTGCCACGGCTCCCGGGGGTGCCCGGGGGTCCCCAGCCCAGCCGTGGGAGGCTTTCACAGGCACCTCAGTGCCACTGCTCCTGCTCCACCAGCCACAGGGACACCTGAGCCTGAGGCCAAGCGTTGTGCCTTGCTCCTTCTGGCGTTATTCTTTAATGTTTTGGTAAAAATAATCTCCTTTACTATTATATTAAATGCTTCTTCACTTTTTCTCTTAGTTGCTATTCTAACCCCATTTATGGCTTTATATTCCAAACTATTTATTTTCCAAACTTCGTCCCTGGAAAACCATGCCTGTGGAAAAGTCCTGGGCATTGAAAGCCCCTCGTATCAGGGGGGCTGGCAGTGCTCCTCACCCTTTCGGTCAGCCTCACCTGGGATTTTCTCCGTTTCCTGATGCTCTAGGGCTGTCTGCCCACAGGCTCCCTGCTCCTCCTGCCACAGCCGCCCGGCTGTGCTGTGCAAGCTCCCCACACGCAGCTTTGCTCTGTGCCTGTCACTCAGAGAGGTCATTTTCTTCTTGCATCTGCTTAACTTGGTGACACTTAAATGCGAACTGCTTAAAAATCGTATTTAGGGACACAGACCCGCAGCTTCCCGGCTCCCTGCGTGCTCCTCCCTCCCAGAAGCGGGGTGAGAGGGGTGCGTGTCTGCTAATGCGGCTTGGGCGGCAGCAGGAACGCAGTGCTCAAAGCCAAAACTCAGACCATAACATGGGTGAGCGTGATGAACTAACATCTGTAGATCTGTTTTCACTCCTGGAAGGACAAGTCACAACATGCTGGGAAGGGAAACCAGTAAACACACAGTGCAAAAGCCGTGCCTTTTCCAGCTGAAGTGAGAAACCTAAGGGCCTTCCCCCCTCGCACCTCTCATAACCTCAGCGCTGGCTTTATTAACTCAGAGTAGCAGCTTTACTTGATCAGATACCCTGACTTCTGCATTCAGGGTGCAGGTTAGAGTGGACTGACTGTAATAAAAACTGCTGTCTCTAGTCTGTGAATAACTTGCTGGTTTAATTAGATTAATTTTGCTTCTAAATTCTATCTTAGTAGATTAGTAATTCACTAAAGGGTCATTTTACAATGTTTTCCAATGGTGGATTAACCAGGCTGATTAAAAACCTAGACAAAGCTCCATTTTCCACCCTCAGAAGCCACTGGTTTCTCAGAGGAAAAATTCCCACAGAATGTCACTGAGTCAGGACGGACTTCGGTCAGTGAAATAAGCTCCCGCCGGATTCAGGGTGGAATTTCCCATTTCCAGAAGCTAAGGCCAGCACACCCCAAGCAGGAAATAGCTCTCCGTTAGCAGGAGCCAAGAACCTTAGTGGAAGTGCTTTCTTTCATCGGCCGCCGGTGGGGCGGGGAGGAGCGAGAGGGACCCGTCCTTGGCGTGTGTAAGGTCTCTTGCAAATCTGCAGCAAGGAGCAAACTTGTTTCCAGTTTCCAGCCGGGAACATTTTGTTCAGAGGTTTCCGAGCTGGGAGCAGCCGGGGCAAGGCTGGCCGGAGGTTTTCCTGCCTGATCCTGATCCTGGTTCCGCACCCAGGGCTGGGCAGAGGGGTGGAGCTGGGTCAGGCTGCCTGGCTCTACCTGGGGCCAGGACAAACCTTCCCCCACTTCTGCTGCTGAAGAAGATGCCTCGTCTGGCAGCACTTCGGAGGGAGAGGCAGAGGAAAAAATGTTGAGCCTTGTAAAACGGGTATTTCCACTGTGCCTGAGACCTTGCTGGGGTGATGCAGGGGAACCTGAACAGAAACCTTCCTGTACAGCCAGGGCAGAGACCTGTTCAGAGGCTGCCAGCTCTGTTATCCCAACATCCTCACTGGCTTCCCACAAGCTTTCAAAGGGTCTTGCTTCGATTTTCATTTTTTCGTCCTGCACAAGGTCAAACCTCCCAAAGAGACAGTTTTGCCCCATCCAGACCCATGCCCACATGGCAGTGACAAGTGGGATCATGAATCTGCACTGGCACATGGGAGAGCTGCCTGAGCCCTCTGTCTGTGGGTACCTGCTGTGGCTGCAGAGGGGGTGCCAAATTTGCATTGGGCCTGGGAAACTCAGCCTGATAGATGGTGTTTAACATGCAGCCAAGCCAGGTTTTGAAAGCTAAAAATGTACACATAAACAGCTGAGATTTAACAAGTCACCTTACCACAGCAGTGAGGGATGGACACTCTTTACAACTCTCTCAGTCCATTTACTTACCAACACTTTCTTCCCTGCAGGATAGGTGTGCCATCTATTAATTCCCAGCTCTATTGCATCTCACTAACCAGTCTTTTTCCTTTACTGCCAGCATGTATTTTTTTCCTCTCCTTTTAATCCTGATTATGTCTGACTGTGTCCTACCAAATTTCTATCGTCAGTATTTACAGCCAGCAAATATTTGTAGGTTTATCACATTGCCTGTGAGCCACCACTTCACCAAGATCTATGTCTATTTTTCCTCATGAATTAGTTCCTCCAGACCCCCTATTTTTTGCTGCTCTTTCCTGTAGAGTTTTCAGACTTTGTGTGGTTTTAAAAGACAGCGGAGGGAAGTTTAATTCTTTTTTATTTAAACAAGAGCAATAGCTGGATGAAATTAAACACATATTAAGGAGAGTTTGAGGCAAACTTGCATTTGAGATGGCCAGCTCTCAATTTCATACTTCCTCCCTCTTATTCGTCACATTTGTTTGCATCACTAGAGTTTTATGCTGCAAACCTTTGCATCCCCTTTTGTCAAACACACTAATACATAATTCACTGTCCTGGGTAAATTCATTGAGTCGCGTGAAGCCCCCTGGACAGGCAGGTACATCTGTGTGCAAACAGTTGTGTGATTGCACTCTCAGGAGGAGACCTTCAGCGGTACCTGGAAATCCAAATTGCACCATTGCCAGAGAAGTGGAGTCTTCTGCAGCCAAAATGCAGAGCCCAGGAGGAACTTCAGCCGTGCCTCAAATACCAGTCACAGGCGGCTGCTGGGTCAGTGGTCACCTGAGAAGGTCGGTACCTGTCTCTGTCTCTGTATCTCCCCTGCATTACCCCAAGGCCAAAGTGCAAACAGGAATCTGAGTAAAGAGAAACGTGTTGCAACATCCTGTGAATACGAGGTGTCTCTCCAACCTTTGCCACCAGACGCTGCGTGGTTGCCTACGGCACAAATTGTACTTTACTCTGCTAAGGATCCCACTGGAATCTCACTATGCTTACTAAGACTTAGTGAGAGCTGAAGAATCAAAAACTAACCCCCAGAGTTTAAATATGGTTTGGTTATTCATGGGAGCAGCAGGGGAATGGTAAAATTCTCCTGGATTTGTTGTGAGCCTCTGGCATTGCACCAGACTGCTGTTTTCCAACCACTCTCTTTTCTTGGATGCCCTTAAATCCAGACTGTAACTTTAGATAAGCGAAATTCTGCATAGATGATGAAGAATCAGAGGACAATTCAGAGCTGCCCACCATCTGGTGTATTTTGGGTACTTAAAGGAGTTTGACCCCTTACAGATCCTGGAAAAAAAGTTAGATCATGCACTTTTTGTATAACTCTCTCCACCAGGGGCTATTCCCTGTGGACTATGTCTGCAATGCAGCAGCCAGAGAGAACAAGGTCTGTAATTTTACTTTAGGTATATTTGGGCTTATTTTTATTCACATGAACTACAGCAAGCTGTAGCAGGGCTACAGATGCCACTTCAGCTGCAGTGTTTCCATTAAGGCTGATTTACCACTCAAAAGCAAACAACAGCAATCTAAAAACTGACAAGATAAGAGTTTAACAACAATATCTACTTGTCTTTGCAATAGTTTTAATGGTCTTGTGGTTTAGGCCTTTTTTATGGTCCTTTTAATTTCATGAAATATGTGGCATACTGTCAGTGTTTTTTCCAGTTCTTGAAATAACTGATAGGCACAGTGCTTTATCAAAAAATCTCATAGCAAGGATTTTTAAACAATACCTGAATTGAATTCAATCCTATCATGTTGCTCTAGAATGATTTCTTAAGAGCATGAAAATGGGGAAAAACAAATTCCTATCTAAAATTCTTTATAACTTATACCAAGAAAAGGCAAGAATGCCTTCCAGCTGGTCTATTTAACAGCTAATATGTCATATAGTGATATCAGCATCACAAACATGTTTCATTTTTCCCTAGATAGTTTCATTTAGTAGCTAGAATTATCACCCAGTTCAGAAATTAGTTTAAAAAAATAAATATAATTAATTGCTGAACTGCATTTCCCTCCCAGAAACTAAGGTCAACGTTCTGTTTTAAAAGTTGGGGTTTTTTTCCAGTAAAGTTAGCAGATTTCAGCTGCATAAAACCAGAACTTTGAGGATAAATGCAAATATTCTAGACTGAACTTCTGAGGGAAACTGTTTATATGAATCAGCTCAACCAGCTCCCCTCAACAATAGAGCACTTGTAACTGCGATAGCACCGTCCACTTTTCATTAATATGCAGCTATCAGTGTGGTGAGTCACACTGCAAAGCATTTAACAACTGTTCTCATAAATACCATACACCATCTGTTAACTGAATCAAAAGGCTACATGCCAATTTTACTTTGGGATAGAAAGGTCTGTTTTAAATTTACACCAATAGTCTCAGGGTGCGCAGAGATTACAAAAAATTAGTACAGAAACATGTCATCCCACCCAATTCCCCAAAAATACAGCTGAGAATGAAAAATCTTTTATCCAGTGGGATATTTTGACATTATACTGTTTGTTCTCATTGCAAGTCAGAATTACAGGACTTGAAATTTTCATTATTCATGTCAAAAGACACCAATCTTTTTTTTTTTAATATATTCTTAGGGAAGATGTCTACATTAGGTTTCTTACTAAACTATGTTGAAATGAATATGCTCAAAGTACAAAAAATGTTTTCCTCTGCTGGAGTGACATGAAATACTTTGCTTCACTGCAATTCAATTTGAGATTCCACTTGGTGACAACATCACCTCATCTTGCAGGAATGCTGGCTCGTGCCATCATCCCATCACTCAGGCTGGACACTGATTAGGTCACACAAGAAGGCCTGGAAGTCCCCTGATGCAGTTCACTCAATGACAAAGCATGGGAGACTTAACAAGAGGAAGCTTTGGACATTATCACTGCATTGGCAAACACTGCACAGTTGGAATTCAATTTCTATAAAACTCAGATAACTCAGACTGCTGAGGTTTAATGTCCTGATATAAAAGTTAAGGGCATTTTAGTGGGAAAGGGTTTGAATGCTTATAAGATGTATTAATTAGTCTAATGAAATGTACTTGTCAGAACACACTTTTCCCCTACTACTGATACATTTTTCAGTTTCCATTTCTCAGAAATAAACCAATTATTATCTAACCCCTTTCACTGAAGCTGCCTCCAGTCAATTATAGAGTGTGAACTTAAACTGGCTGCACTCCAGAGGTTATAGTGGGAGGGAAGGAACAGTGGAGGTGATGGAGGGACTGAACATGACTGGAATATCCCATGGGAAGCTGGAGGTGAAGATGTATTATAGTGTGTGGGCCCAAAGGAGTAAATATGCAAGAGGTAAACAGGAACAAATCAATATTTAGAGTACAAAAATAAAATCCTACAAAATGATGTATATTTCCTTTTCTCAAGTGAATGTTAGAAAAAAACTATTCAGAGGTTTCCCTGGGCACAGTTTCAGAACAAGGGATACAAACTCCGGGGGGAGGGAAACTTGTGTGCAACTTACACCTGTCCCGCTCTGAGGTAACTGTGCCCCTCAAAGAGCAGGAGTTGCCTTCTAAATGCAAGCAGAAAACTCCACCTTCTAAAGGTCCCTGTTTCTCACCCCCACCCTGTCAGCTGGCTACAGCACTACCCCATTTATGAACACCAGCTTCACAAAGTACTTCACAGATTTGTATCAAAAAACCTTCCACATTTCCCACACAGAAATGTTGGCCTACAGATGTTGACACCATCAGCTTTGACCAATTTTGCAAGGCACTGGCAAAAGTTTTAAAAACAAATACTGAAGTATTGAAAACTCTCAGTGAACCCTGCAAAGAAATACAAAATTGAAACAACTTCCCTCCATCGTGACAGACGCTCCATTGCTGGTGTTAAGATCTTTCTTTAGTTATAAAACTGCCGGCAGCAACACTCTTGTGTGTTTATTTTCTGCACTGTTTTTGATGGTTGTGCTTTTCTGATTCACAAAAGCAGCTATATACGTTCTGGCTTATTTGAGACTGGTGGCTATAGCAGTAAGAATTCATATAATGTCTAAGAGATCATCAGGTGCGACTATGAACAAGAAGGACAGCCCTTTCATTCTCAGACAATTTTTGCACAGGATAAAGCTCTCAGAAATGGAAGTGGGAGAGGATACAGAAGAGAAAGATATACTCTTTCTTCCTAGTCTAATCACAATTGTTATATTGAAAGCAGAGGCAAGATAGAATGATTGCATGGGATTTACCAAAACAGGGCCCCAACCTGTGTGGGGTACATACTGCAGAGTCCTTCAGCACCTCTGGAAGGCTCACACCATTATTCTTTATATGCTATGATATACTATTATTCATTATCCCATTTAGTGTAGTGTTCCTGCTTCTTAGAGCACCAGCTTCTTTATCTAGCACAAACATTCTGGAAATTAACTGTATTTTAAAAAAATCACTTGAACCAATTTGGTTTATGAAGTTGTGTTTCCATTCATCTCCTCCTTGATCATCTCTGTCCTAAAGCAAATGTGTCACAGCAAGTGAGACAGTTCCCGGTCATGCCTCCACACACCAGCTCCAGCACAACAGAACAGCTCTGACCCTTCAATCTCCCAACCAGACCTTCCCAGGGACAGACTTTTGGCTTGGTGCTCAGGTTTCTTGAACTCACAGAGCAAGAGTAGAGCTGTGGTCTGGAGTTTCATCACTGAGTCCTGGGTTGCAGCCTGTGTGCTCCCTGAGAAGCAAACCCCCAGCCACATATCCTTGTTCTTAGAGCTGAACTTCTAATCCTGTCAGAATCAAACAGATTCTCGTAATTCTTGAACCTGTCTGTAACATTAAGATCTTGTTCTACGAGTGTATGAAAAACACTGAATGTGCCAGATCAGGCTCAGTCTCACCACCAGTGCACATATTGTGAGAAACACGTGTCCTCGCCATGCTTTGGGCAGAGCTGAAACACTTCTGCCTTTGATCCAGGCAAAAGAACGGAAAGCGGATGCCTTAGGAGCATGCCAGCCATAGGTTCATGCAGTATGCTTGCCAAGATTGTATGGCTTTCTGCATTTGGCACAAAATCATGGCATGCTCTTCTCTTTTTGGCAAGTGGACACGTCTTGGCAATGGCGTGTTTCAGGCTTGTGTGTGCTTGCAATAGGCATGGAAAATGTACTGTCCCAACACCCTACATTACTCCTGCAGGAATAATAATTTTTTTGCCAGAGGAGCATTCTCAGGAACATATAAGCTCACAGAAATGTTGGTTGGGAAGGACCTCTGGCGTTCACCCTGCAGCTCTATTGCCAGCACTTGGTCAGGTCAGCCACGCATTTTCTAATTGAGTTTTCAGGACCCATTCCAAGGATGAAGATTCTGCTAACACCCTCATTAGGCTCTCAAACTGTTTTCCAAACTCTACCCTGAACCTGTCAGAACACAGTCTGTGGCCATTGCCTCTTCTGCAACTGGGCATCTCCCACTTCCAAGAAATCCTTGATTCTGTAGTCTTTGTAATACCCATTGGCGTAGCTGTGGGCTGCTATTTCGTCACCTCCTGGTGTTCTTGTCATCCTAGACACCTCAGCATCTCCTTCAGGTAATGGGCTTTAGGCCCAAAACTGGACACTGTTCCAGATGGGCCAGTGCCAAGCAGAAGGGAAGTCCTTGCTATGCTGGCTTTGGTCCTTGCAGTGGATGGAAAATGATGGAAACTCAGGTTGGATTATTTTCAACTTGGCACCTGGGTCCTTGGGTTCTTTTCACTGGGGCCAGCCTGTTTCTCAGCCAGCTGTTTCCACCCCGTCCTGGTGCAGGGGTTGTTCTGCCACACAGACAGGGCTTTGCCCTTTTCCTTGCTGAAGGGAAAGTGGAATGGACTCTCAAGGCTCTCAAGGTTCTCAAGATCATGTTGAACTGAAACACAGGAGTTGAGTACCAGCTTTTTGACTTCACCTCCAACTAGCCTATTGTGAAGTTTTCTGTTAGTCATTTCAGAGACAATTTTCAGTATTGAACCTGAAATGCTAACCACAAACTTCAACTAGAATTATGGAGGCTTCATGCCTCTGTAAAAGTGACAAAACTGAGCTATTTTATCTTAGAAACAGAACAGTTTAGGTTGGAAGGGACCTTTAAAAGTCATCTTGCACCTGCAAATGAGCAGGGACATCTTCAACTAGATCAGGTTACTCAGAGCTTGATCCAGCCTGGCCTTGAATGTTTCCAGGAATTTGAAGTATTTGCATTCAAGAAGAGAAACAGAAGAAAGTACATAGAGAAGTGAATGAGGGATCCTGAGGTAGATCTCATTGATACTACACACTGAAGGACAGTCAAAATCATAGAATCATAGAATCATGGAACCTAGAATCATAGAATCATGGAATCATTGAATGGCTTGGGTTGGAAGGCGCCTTAAAGATTGTCTAGTTCCACGCTCCCTGCCATGGGCAGAGTCACTAGACCAGGTTACTCAAAGTCCCGTCCAACCTGGCCTTGAACACTGCATCCACAACTTCTCTGGGCAACCTGCTCCAGTGCCTCACCACCCTCACAGTGAAGAACTTCTTCCTAACATTTAATCTAAACCTACTCTCTTTCAGTTTGAAGCCATTCTGCCTCATCCTGTAAGAAATTTCTCTCCATCTTTCTGGTAAGCTCCCTTCATATGCTGGAAGGTCACAATTAGGTCACTCCAAAGCCTTCTCTTTTCCAGGCTGAACAATCCTAATTCTCTCAGTCTTTCCTCATAGAAGAGGTGCTCCACTTCTCTAATTATCTTGGTGGCCTCCTCTGGACTTGCTCCAATTGGTCAGTCCTTCCTGTGCTGAGGACCCCAGAGCTGGATGCAGCACTCCAAAGTGGAGCAGAGGGGGCAGAATCCCCTCCCCACCCCACTGGCCACACTTCTTTTGTTGCAGCCCAGGACACAGTTGGCTTTCTGGGCTAAAATCTCACACTTTGCTGGATCACAGCCAGCCCCTCATCCCCCAGCTCCCCCAAGTCCTTCTCGGCAGGGCTGCTCTGGATCTCTTCATCCCCCAGCCTGTGTTCATACGGGGGTTGCCCCAACCCAGGTGCATCACCAGCACTTGGCCATGTTGAGCCTCATGAGGTTCCCATTGGCCCATTTCTCCAGCTTATCCAGGTTCCTCTGGCTGACATCCCATCCCTCAGGTGTGTCAACCGCACCACTCAGCTTGGTACCATCTGCAAATTTGCTGAAGGTACACTCAGGTCATTTGAGTGTTCTTGTGCATGTTTATATGCTTGAATACTCTAGCTTTTTTATGAATTATAACCCTATCCTGAAGTGTAAAAGCATGTGGCAGGATGCATTAAAATTCCTGATACATTATTTGAACTTTACAATCACATTGAACAGCTTCATTGCCAATATACACTCAAATTTTGTTTCAACTCTATTTTCAATATTATTACTGCAGGCTGCTTTAGTCAATATAGTCGCACTTATGGAATCCAATAGATTGTAAAATAGAATTGGCCTTGTCATTAACATTGTCTGTCCTAGCAAGTAGGGAACATATTGTTCACAGCTCTTTCCAGTGTCCTCACAGCATAAGATCACAGAAAATACAAGCAATTTTTTCCTTTAGCTAGAGAAAACATTTCAAGAGAAGATGGTGAATGATGTCACATTGGTGTTAAAATCAGACTGTGGTGGTCATAAGAATAAGAAATTCTATTGAGTGAGAGAGAAAAGCTGCTTTGTTCTTTACATATCCCTTTCTATTTTCCAGAATGCTGCAGGAAGCTCAAACTCTCACTGTATTTCTTTGCAGCAAAGATGTCAGCAGTGGCTTCTGCAGCAAATTTTAATGGTAGAAGACCTTGTACCCAATTTGTACAAGTTAGTACTATTTTTATTTGCATGCATATGAATTACTGGTGCATGCAGTGGTGACAACAGCATTTCACCACGTGCCTCACTTCAGCAAAGTGATACTGAAATACTCAAGAAATAGGTAAAAGTTGAGCACACAGAATTTGTTATAAGATAGAGTACAAAGATGATTACTAAACATGAAAAGGAGAGAAAATTTTCGAAGAAAACCAGAAGTAACAAGCACAGGGTTTCTATATTCCAGTGTGTAGCTTAAAACTGTAGAAGAGTGGCCTTATTACAGTGGAGTTCAGAGCTCTCAGTAATGTGTTATCTCTTGTACAAAATAACACCTGTCAGACACAGCCTATTACTTGTAGTAAGAAGGATGTACAAAGAGGGGGTGCTCAGAGAAATGTGGAGTGAGAGATGTTCAGTTCTCACTCAGGTACACAATGAGCAGCAATCACAGCAGCCTACTCTGTAATCCAATTGCTCTTGTTAACTACAAGATTGCTGCATTCTCCAGTCTTCTGAGACAGCCTCCTGTGGACTCATTACAATAAGACCCATCTACTAGATTCGTAGAAAAGGGAGATGTTTCATCACCTTTAAACAGAGTCCCAGAGCCACTGTCTATGTACAATCCCTCTCCTGCTCTCTGAGATATTACCTTTGTATGATTTCTAGAGTCCTGGTATTAGGGCCATATATACAGTAGCAAAGGACCTTTGAGATATCACAAATTCTTTAATGTGTCATCCTTATAGCCAAGAAGTCCTTGGAAAAAAGACAATGGATAAGTGAGAAATGCAGGAAGTAAAATACAGAGTCCAGCTTGGGTAAAAAAGATGAATGCTCTGTTTTAAATGGGATGTATCACACCAGTATGTGACAAGGCCAAAGTATTTCATTTAGGCGAGGAGTGGTGAGCTCAGCTTTAAAAGAGGATGGCAAGAGATAGCTAGATCCTTAGTCCATAGAAAAGGTCTTCTGGATCTACTTCTCTTCCCACTGGAGCATTACAAACATGAAGGAAGCATTCAGCCCAGATTTTATGACATCTGCTCAAGAGAATGTCTTTTGATGAGGCACCAAGAAGAGACCTCATGATATCGCAACGCATTCCAATCCTGTGAGCGTGCAGCATTTAACCTTTTCTTCCATAGTGAAGCACATCCTTGGAGATGCTGTTCTCACCAGGCATCTTTCTGGGACAGCAGGCGTGCAACCACCAACAGTGCTGCTTAGCTCAGCTTGTCCTATGTAGCAGAAGGTTGAGAGAGAGCCTCAGGCACCTCAAGTGTTGGCCACTGAATAATTTGCCATAAGTCCAAGAGCACCACCTTGTGATACCTGAATGCCAGCATGCCAGCTGGAGGAGGAGGATGGTGGCAGTGCGCTCCTGACATCCCCAGGAATCCCCTGTCCCTGGGACAGCCATCACCATGCAAATCTGGATGTGCTCCCTCTTCATTGCTTACTGCCTTAGCAATGTGAAAGACCACAGAGACAAATGTGGAACAACTTACCACTGATATTTGATCTGGGGGAAGATGTAGTACTGCTAACATTTCCTGGAAGAAAAACAACTTCCAGTGCAAGTAATGTTATACATCCATCCAAAAGGATGTGTCAGTAGTAGTAATAAATCACCTGGCTGCAGCTACAGCCACCAACCAAATGCCCATACAGCACAACAGGATGTAAGATTTATTAAATTGGACTGCTGTAAACCAGGAAAAATCTTAGGCTGTGGCAACAGATTTATTTTTCTGAGTTGTGCAGTGCTAACACTGGTTAGACAGCAGAGTCTTGCTCTGCATAGCTGATCAGCCTTTGTCTTTTGCTCTGTCTTCTATAGGACCATTAAAATGGCCAGCCCCAAGTTACAGTTCCAGCTCTTAATGAAAAGACTCCACTTCAGACAAAAAAGAAGGCTATTTTCCAATCTTTATAAATCAGCACATTCACTCAGAGATGCCTTTCGTGTTATAGCTAAATTTCCATTGCTGTGGGGAATTTTAAAAAAAGTTTGTACAAGCTGAGGGGCCTTGTCTGCCAAATAAGGTGTAAAGGTCATATATCAAATGCAAAACAGTGCCTAGATGTTATCTGAAGAAATATTCTGGGACAACAAAAATCTGGCCTCAGAATCATGTTTGCAAAAGAAAAGCTGGCAAAGCAACTTAAGAAGTCCTGAAATACCATCCAGAAATTTTATTTATTTTTTTTTTACATATAGCTGTGGTCAAATAAATGAAAGGCACTTTGGAAGTGCTGGATTAATTTTAGTCCTATTCTGGTAATTATGTTAGGAAAATGAAGGAATCTAGAAAATCTAAAACATCACCTCCTACTCCTTTACATAGTAAAATGAGAAACCATTTGAATCCTTGCCATATTATTGAAACAAGATATTTTTATAAATTCAAATAGTTAGGAAAATATTCCAAAAGCCTTTAGGTGTCATGGCATAGCTCAAGCAGAATTTAAATGCCTGCATTCAAAGGAGTGAGTCACAACAATTCTGCCTGTGGCAAGCATACCTGAAAGGCACCTAAGCTGTCATCAGGAAAGTTATTTAGGCACCTAAAGTACTTCTAATGTGTATTCCCAGAGGCCTTCTTATCTTGGATGAGATGAGTGTCTCAGCAGATATTTTGTTTCACTGTGTGTTTAAGCATTCTCTAACTAGTTGGTGGGCTGCCTAGAATCCTTTGTTTATCAGGGATGGTTACACAACACCCAGCCCGTGCCAACAGCACTGAGCTCAGCACAAAGCAGGGAGTTCACGCGCCTGCCGCTATTCCAAAGTCATCCGAATGAGCACCCCTGCGGAATGGTGTCCATCACTGCACTAGGTGTAATGTGAGGAACAGTACCATTACTGCTAGGCATCTTCTTTTAACAGAGTTATTCATACACAAGCAGCAATTGAAGTGGCTGCAGGTTTTCAGCGCTATAAACCCCCCTCACTCAGCTGTCAGAATCCCTGGGACAGGGAGAGGGAACTTCAGAGTCATCTCTTGTTTCAGCATTTTCTCTGCATCCCTTTGCTTGGCACCCTGGCTGTTGTACATCCCACAGCCTGGTGAGTAATTCTTTTCCTCAGCTGTATAAGATAACTAAGGTGAATAACTCAGAACTGAAAATTTCTGCCTCTGAGCTGGCACTGGACAGTCAGGTTGGATGTCATTATGCCGGGGTCCCTGTGTATCTGGGCTTTGGTGACTTTTCATCCTAACGTATGTGAGTACAAATCCAGATTCTGGCATCCACTTTTCCAGAAATGCTAAATAAAGACAAGACTGTCCTTGTACTGCCATTCATTCCCTGAGACAGTTCTGGAGGTCTTATAGAGCATCAATATGCATGAAATTTTGTGATCAAAGGAATACTCTGAAACTTTGAGTTGTTACTAATTAAAAAAAAAGGAACTGCTTTTGAGGGACACCCCTTTTAAGGCTAGAATACCCTAAATGAAGCACCCTAGATCACAGCAATCTTACCAAGTATTCCTTCTGCTATACTGAAAATGCCCTCACGAGTCTGAAATCATTACCAGGATGTTTTTAGACACTAGACAGCACAGCAATACTCTCTGTAAATGAGAAATGTTCTAATTATAGATCAGCATTGCAACCAGCAATACAGGAGCTGGGGCTACACTGAGAACCAAACCTCGTACGTCAGTATCTCAGCACTGTGCCTGGGAAGGACCAAGGGGACTCATCACTCTACAGACCCACAGTGAGTGCTATAAGCAGCAGAAGGAGAGAAAGAATGGCCAGTTTGCATCTGTCATCTGACCTTAGGACTGATGTTTTTTTCCCTTTCAGAATTAAGATAACAGCTTCTAGAAGAATGTGACCAGAAATGCAATTAAAAATAGCACATCCATAACAGACATATCCAGAAATGTGATTAAAAATAGCATATCTGTAACAAAGAGCTCTTAACATTGTGAATAAATATGTTCGCATCAGTTGGCAGAAATTTTTCTTTACATGAAAACACTTGAAAATTATTGTGCCCCAAAACATAAGCTATGGAAAATATTCCTTTGTTTAAGGGTAAGAAGAGAGACACAGTAAAATGAAGGTCATTATTTCTTTAGGTATCCACTATAATGGTGCTGTTCCCTCTTCACATTTTTTCCACTGTCAGTTGTGGGGTATTTCCCTACTATGGGCCTGCATACAGAAACTCAAAACCACCCCAGTGGCAGATGTCCAGCAGCAGCCTCTTCCACCTTCTCACAAAGCCCACAGTCCTGACCACTGCTGCCCGGGACAATCATGCACCCTTCTCCTCCTGAGAAGGGACTTCCACAGGCCCAGGGACAGAGGTTGAAATTAAAGTTAGAGCTAACACAGTTTCCACTGGTACCTGAAATGCTGTGCTAATTGTGGCTCTGTGTGTATCTACCTCCCAGAGGCAGCTCTTTGAGCTCTGAAGGTCACGAACGCTCACAAATATTTAGCAGTAATAACCCACCAGAAATGTCAAAGCCAGGAAGTGAAATGCTACACCCACAATTCTCTATGCATTGTATTCCACTTTCACTAAAGCACAACAAAGCAAAGCAAATAGCCTCAGAAAAGTTCATTTAGCCAGTTAGAGAAAGATGGGATTTTTTTTTAGTATGATTCTGGCTTATGTATGTATCCATTTTCTCTGCCTGACCTTTTCCAGATCAGCCTCTGTTGCTCAGAAAACAGGCTGTCTTTTATTCATGCAGGGTTTCCACCCGACATCAAAGCGGTTTGCATATGTGTATCAAGAGATCAAAGGTGCTGATAATCTCCCAAAATCTGCTTGGTTGTGCCATTCAAATTAATACACTGATAAGAGTTAGCTTTGGTAGTTATTATGTTAAAGGAAACAGTGAGTTTGGGAAGTTTTGCTTGCAGGGTTTGTTGCCATTCACAGGTTTGAGACAAACTCAACTGCTAAATATCCCTAACTAGCCTAACTCTCATGTTGATTTCTCTTCTTTAGTGACTGATGCTACATTTAATTCCTTTTTTAAAAAGTGAAATTGCGAACTAGGAAAAGTTTGCAGCCTGTAAACAGGCCCTCTCAGTCTGTAGAGGCTCGAACAGATGCACAATTCATGAACTGAAACTACATGATATAACAACTCAACCATTTATTGACTTGATGAAGCAAAGCTTGTAACTAACAATAGGCTATTCAGACCATCTCTCTTTTCTGATAAACACACTAGGACAAGAAGTGGTTTGGAATTCTGGTTTTTGAAATACAGATGAACCCAGTTTAGCTCTTATCATAGACGGAAAACATTTTCTGGTTTATTCTTCAGATAATTTTGAGCTTAGGGTTGTTTTTAAAGTACTTCTGCAGCTTTTCCTAGAGAAAGATATTCCAGAGCTATGGAAAAGCTTTACATTGGTTCATATTCTCCATCAGCTTGCTCATTTCAAGGTTATAACAAAGTTCATCCCAAAATGATCTCAATAATTAATGGCAGTAAACATCTGTGTTCCTAATACATGGAATAGTTCATAATGTACATGACTCATATTTAATTCATTCAATCCAAGTCCTTGAATTATCAAATGGAAAACAAGAAACGTGGAACAAAACTGCTGCAGTGTTTTAAGAGAAAATCAACTTTGGAAAGCTGCAACATTCCGAATAATCTCACAATAATTTAAGATGGTCTGTAGCAACAACAAAAAGCAGTAAATGGAGATCATATTGCAAATTGTGTTGCAATCCATGTTAGATTCTCAGTGGTGCTGGAAAAGCATGTGTCTTTATATATGAGAAACATGCATATTGAAAAGCATTATAGTTGGATGAAAACAAGTCCCAGTCAATACTGATACAAATTTTGACCTCCTGATTTCACTAGCAAAACTGGAAAAACTGCTGCAATCACTGCATTAGAGAAGAACAACGCCGTGAATGTACAGCAGTTTAAGATCTGCTACGGATGTATTTTTTAATGCAAAGCAGACACTGAATTTTTGTGCATGATTAAGAGGTATTTGGGGAAGGACGCAGCTGCATAAATGAAGAATATTCAGCCAAATGACTCAGGAGGTCACTGCTGCAGAAACATGTTTTTATTTGGGTGGGAAGCCATTATATATTTGGTAAAAAGGCATTGTGACTCTTGATTTCCATTTAATTTGACTATATAGACAATGCAGAAGTGGAGCACCTCCAACAGGAAGGATTGGTGCACACCAATAGAAAACATGATGTACTCCAGATTGGAGAAAATTCTGTTGGGAAATCCCAGCACAAACTCACTTGAATAAATAACCTTTCCATGAGAATTATATCAAAGTTTTAAATTTGTTGGTAGCCTAACTTAATTACAAGCCTCTAGGTTATCCTTACGTGGGAACTGCTTTTGTCTTTCTTGTGGGACTTGGTTGATTTTGTATGACATGTCCAAACAGACACGCAAATACGAGCATGGGTGTCAGGACGCATCTCTGATCCAGCGGGTTGGATGTCCTCTTGGAAATGCGCTGCTTGGGGTTCTCAGTAATGTTTCCATGTGAAATCATGTAATCAGGAGAGGAAGACTTCTTTCTCCTTCCCTCTTTCCACACTCAGTTGGCCAAGATACTAGTCCAGAGTATGGGAAGCTTTAACTTGGCTCCCACATCCAACATGAGCTATATATCAAGCTCCTGGAAAACAAGTCCTGAAACCTTTGGGTAAATTCAGCCCAGCTGAGGTGATATGAGCAGTTCCCATCCCATAAGGCTGGTTTCTTGGATTGCCCTGCAAAAGTAGGGTTGTGGGTCCCCAAGACCAGCCCTGGGTGCCATAGTGGCAGAGGAGAGCAGTGACAGCTTGCGGGTGGCCCGTGGGCTACGTTGCCCCTTTTGCTGCTCTGCCAGGCCCTGAGGGTGCCTTGGGATCTCTGCTGTGGACAAAGCCTTGGCACTGAGTCCCTGGGAAGGCATGGTTGCAGGGACACAGGAGTACAGTGCCAGGCTTGCTACACACTCCCAGTGGTGCGGCCTTGGTAGGGTATTTCCCTGCCCCCCTGGAGACTGTGCGTGGGCAAGGGGCATCTGCTGGGAAGCAAAAAGCCACGTGCAGCTCAAGGCTCTTGTAAGTAGTGGCCAAGAACAGAAAAGCCATAGGTGCCTTGCTGTGCCTGCTGCTCTGACATCCAAGGTCAGCCAGGAAGATTCCACTACCAGTCCTTAAACAAGGACATGAAGGAGCTAGAAGCCCATCTCCCAGCAGAATGCTGGGATTAGTTCTCTTACTTCCCAAGAGATCAATTCTGGTGATTATCTTCTCTACTGCTCTGGCTTTTTGATGTGGGATTGCACAGGTACTTCACATTAGCACTTGTGATATACACATTGCTTTAAAAAAATAATATTTGTGAGATCTTGTAGTCAGACACGTTTCATGAAATAAAGAATGTAGCAATGCCATTATTTGTAAGTGGATATTGCAAAGAGTATGTGGCTACCAAGGAGAACACATTTCTAATGCAGATCCTGTGCCAAATCTTATATGGTCATAAAATTCCCTAGAAGTATCTTTTCAAATCATTATTGTTTTCTGCCTTCATCAGTCCATGAAAGCCCAAAAGAGCTAACTAAATTTCTTTTGAAAGGAATTACAAATTCTGAAAAATCAATAACTACAACTGTATTCCCAGCAGAACATTTTTATACTGTGCTAGACAAGGATGAAGATGCATTTCCTGTAAACTTAGCTATGAAAAAGACAGCTCAGAGACTACAATTTAATTACTAAGATATAACAAGACATCTGGGGAAATTGCTAGATTGGCAGCTTTTGAAAGTGTTTATAAAGTGATTTTACAGAAAAAAAAGGAAAGGATTAATTTTTGTATAGGGTATTTTTTTTACTAAGGAAGTTTAGATGTTTATGTGGAATTGGAAAGTTTGTCAATATTTTAAAACAGGAAACAAAAAAGATTATAAACTAAAAGGCAGATATAACTCAGTAGAAGTATGCTACTTCAGAAGAGCAGGTGTCCTTTCATAGCCAAGTATTTGTTCTTCCTTTATTGTATGGATAACGTTTATAGCAGATTCTATAGCACAGTGTTTGTTAACCTGAAGAACTAACAGTAGAAATTATCACTCTCTTACCCTTTGAAAAATTTACTGAGCAGTGAATTTATCATCATTGACATTTCTGCCTTGCTGATTTTTCTAACCTAATCATATGTTCCATGTTCTCAGAGCATTTATTTTATTATCAAAATAAGCAAACTAATCCTTGATCTCATTTTCTCTTTGAATAAAGAATGTATTTTTTTTTCCATTGTGTTTTTAATGCTGGTGAAATACCATTGGATTTATGGGCAGCTACTCTGCCATAAAACTGATATAGTAAAGAATGAAGCTTTTCTACTCAGCTTTTCTTTTATCACCTCAGATAAATAAGACTCTTTATAGAAATACACTCTATTTTTTTATGACGGCTCCCCCTTGTCTAGTTTGTTGTTCAGAAGCTTTAGTAGATGTTTATCCAAAGTGGGACATAATGGTTGTTCATTCCACACAGATAAATAAAATGTCACCA
Source organism: Pachycephala philippinensis (assembly GCA_013397055.1). Lineage (NCBI taxonomy): Eukaryota > Metazoa > Chordata > Aves > Passeriformes > Pachycephala > Pachycephala philippinensis. The sequence goes on from VWZT01013261.1 coordinate 982,542, forward strand.
ATTTCCTTTATCCTCCAAATTCACTTCTATTCCTCAAAATCTACGGATGTTTCTTGTCTTTACATCATGCCCTGAAGTAATTTGGGAGATGTGTGTAATTGGTCAGTGTCACCAGCTCACCTTGCAAGAGCTGCCCAGGTCTTTGCAATACCAAAATCACAGACTTTGAGAGGCCTTGTAAGAGGCACCAGTATGAAACCAATTTGGATTTATCGCTCCAGAAACACATCTTCAGCACTCTGATAATGAATTAAGTGGCAGTCAGCTGCCATTCAGAGATGCTCCAGGTTTGCTGATTTCCTCATAATGGTGCCATGCAGGGACAGGAGGAAGGCACAAACCTGAGGCCCATCAGTCCATGAGACAGTGAACTCCTGCTCTCCATTCCTTGCATGGTGGCTTCAAGTTTCTGATGACCCAGTCATGTCCAGAGAGATCCACATCCAGTACCTGGGCCACATCAACAAGGGGAGCTTAGAATGCCACACAGGAATGATTTTGCTTCTGGATCATAATGAATATTATGCAATCTTGCAAAATCCCTCTATTGGTGTCATCAATAGCTGTGGAGAAATCAGAAATTATGACCTTTTGATCACAGCTGCAGCCAACAGCCCTCAGTTAAAAATGTGATGCACAAGAGGCAACAGCAGCTCGTCAAAACCCCTGCAGATTCTTGACTTGGAGAAAATCAAGATTGTGTGTGACACTGGGACACTGGGACCAAATCATGCCAATTTCCTGTCCATCAGTGGCTTTTGTCCTCACACAAGCAGCATTCCTAAGCAGCCAGTCATGAAAACCTCCTAGCAGCATTGTGCCATCAAAGTAGCCCAAAGTAGCTCAAGTGTCCCGCTGAGTGAGGCAGCCGACCCCCTTGCCTGCCCAGACACAGTTTTGGAAAGATCAGATACATTCCGTACTCACATGATATTCATTACTCATTCTGAGCACAATATAGCAAGTGTTACTCCGTGCTAGGGTGACTACATGTCCTGTACTGAACACTGTAATAAACAGTGTTATAATAGCCCTTTGGCAAGAGCTTGTGTCTCTCTCAGTGACAGTATCACCATTAAAGCTATGCCTGTAGGCTTAATCTCTCTGGCTGCTCTTTTTAAGCTGGAAGTCTTTTCTGAAGTCCATTTTCCTTCCTTGCTACGTTATCATTTATTACTGACAATGGGTGAAAGGCTCAAACATTTGCAAACAAACGTGGTAAGACAGTCCCTGCCCTGAAGATAGCATCATTTACTTTGGATACAGATAAATTAACAGTTTATTCTGAACTTTTGCCTCCTTTATCAAAACTTTACCCGCCCTGGTGCTCAGTCATCGGTGCCAGACCTGTGCCATGGGAGCAGAACAAACCCCAGCCTGACCTGTGGGGCAGGAGGGGAGGTCACAGCAGTCCCAGCCCCGCACCATGCACTGATAGTCTCATCAGAGGGGCAGTCCATGGGAGGTGTCTGAGCAGTGAAAGAAGCAAAATCCCATGGTTTTCCCCTACCACCTGCACTCTACGTTGTGTTGGCCCTCCGGGTCTTACATTTTGGATGAGCAGAATCCTGGCTGTCATGGCAAGGGTGGAAGTGTCTTCTCCCCCATTTCCCTTTACCTTACACATTAAAGCCATCTTATCCATGATGGGAGCTGCAGTGCCAAACCTTTCCAGGAAGAGTGAGCCCAGAACTAGGGCTCCTATGTCCTCATCCCATGCTCAGGTTCTCCCTGTCAAAGACAAGGGGGAGCATGAACTCTGTCAGGGTTTTGAATAGGTCCACATAGGTCCTGGGTCAGCTGTAAGATGTCACAGGACAGAAATGGCTGCTGCAGTGCCCCAAGGGCCGGAGGACAGCCAGGATTGCTGCTTGGGACTCACCAATAATGCCCTGGTCTCTTCCAAATTCAAGAGGTCAGGATCCTGGTCCCTGATTGCATTTCACACTGAAACTGCTTCTGTTTTAATATTCTCATCATAAGCCAAAAGGAACTGCTCTATATACAAAATACTTGTTTTCTGAAAATCTGGTCATGCTGAACTGTTGATATGACCTTACCTAAAATAAAAGGCATCTCTAAATAATTCAGACTTTGTAAGGAGCTGAAAGGGAAACACAGGTGAATCCTGTTTTTTTTAAACTTCGATATTAGAAAAGAAAGGCACTATTAGAGAAAAATAAAATAAACCTCCCTACAACCTTGTCATTCAAACCTTTTTTTTTAGACAGCTGGCTTCACTTTCAAACAAGTTTTGTAACAAGAGCAAATAAACTCAAAAAATTTGATGGTAACCATCCAAAGTGCTTGGAGTTTTTGACATGCTTTTACATGTACTTCTTGGCTGCTATAAACAGCAGGTTAGTGTCAACGTGAGTTTCTCCTGTCTGTTGCCCTTCTGAGTCCCCAGGAGGCAAAGGCACTTCATATCGGTCTTCCTGAAGGTCACATTTGCTCCTGCTCACACGTTCTGCAAATACAGAGCTCGGTTTCATATCGGTCAAGGCAGGGGCACTGGTAAATGTACATGTTCTACAACATCAGAGGAGCTGTTATTATTCCAGCACTATATTGAGATTCACTCTCTCTGTGTCCTGACTAATCACGCACAAATTCTTTTCTGCTTTCAGCTACTGCGATCCCATTTGGACTTCCTGTATACTTGCAGGAGAATAAAATCAAGTGTTATTTACGAGAAGGTTTGAACTCTTCTCCTGGACTCTGTGTTTGTGTAAAGGTTTTTTCATGCTTCTTTCCTTTGTGCCTTTGCCCTTTAATAATGTTCTACTTATGACTGCACAAATATGATGCTTTCACTGGGACTACACTACACTGTTTGTCCAGAAGTTCAAAAGTTCAACCTTTCAAATGGTACATATGAAGGTAAGAAGTGGTGCAACCTGCAGGTGCAGGTAGGAGCACCTGAAATTTTAGGCATGCATAAACTGAGGCCAGTGTTGGAGAGAACAGGTCCCACTCCTCACAGTAGCTGCACATTTACATACTCTGACAGGCTTCTGGCAGTAGGCAGCTGAAAATGATGCGCTGTCTCAACAGATTAAAATTAAATTCTATTGAAGAAAACAACATACAAAAATTATGTTTCTGTATAATCTATGTGATTAAATGTTACTTGTTTCAAAGCTAATGTTTCTGTCACTTTCAATTACAGCTTTGGAAGCTTTATTCTGCATCATTTAATCTCTTTAAATAACTCTCCTGTTCAGCTTTCTTATAGGGATCCGCACACTTATTATGAATATTGCACTGCTACTAACTCCTACAATAACATCACTGACTCTGATTTAGAATAACGTTAATCATATCTGCTCTCCCTTCATGTCTGGAAGATGGAAAAAGGAACAAAATCAAATGGAGTCACATGCTGGAACTTCTTTACTGGTCAAGTTATATTGATCAGGCTCATGTCAAATATCTGTGATAATCAGATGAAAATTTGATAATTTTTAAACAGTGACAGACATTTCTTACTGGGGAATGATTTTCAAAGCTTTTT